>PVJO010004572.1:0-107955 GCA_004026905.1 Hystrix cristata | reverse complement strand
GGGGGTGGAGGGATGCCAGTATCTGCAGGCACAGAAGAGGGTGTGGAGATGCAAACATACCCAGGCAAAGGAGGGGAAGTTGGTGGAGGATTGGGACCAGCTCCGGGAAGAGAAGGGGGTGGTATGTTGACTTCTCCAGGTAAAGGCGGGGCTGGGGGTGGAATAACAGTGACAGAGGCACCAGGTAGAGGAGGGGCAGGGGGAACAGTAGTACTACTAGGAACAGAAGGAGCTACAGCAATCGCTGCAGCAGACAGAGAAGCTATTTCTTTCTTGGCATCTTCCAGTTCTTTTGACAGCTTGGCAACCTACAGAAACAACACTTGTGTGAGTGCATCCCACTTCAGGGACTACTAGGGTTAGAAAGAACCTGAGAAATACTTAATCCAAACTTCTCATTTTACACATGGAGAGACTGGAAGGAGTTAGATCACATGATTTGCCTAAAGTCCTACTGTTATTTAGTGCCAGAGCCAAAACTAGAACTGAAGTGTTCATGTTCTCAGTTCAATATGCTTTGTATTAAAAAAGACAAGTTCAATCTCTACATTATACTCTTCTTTCCATTAGAGAATCAAAAGGTCAAGTAAATAAAATAGTTATATTACTAACAATGTACTATCTGGGTAATTTTTTTTTTCACCAAGAACATGTATTGGTACATTGTATACATAATGATCTTAATCAACATGGTTATTTTGTACCTGTACATGATGTATCTTGGTCTGTCTGGGAAATTATATAATCACATAAGTGATCAAATTGTCAGATAATACAGATCATTTAAACATAGCTGCAAAGAGAATGTAAGATCTGTCCACTGATGACTACAATAAGGGAAAATCAGCAAATAAGTAAAAGAGGCGTTTTTACTCCTAAATTTATTAGTAGTTTATTATTTTTATTTCTGGGTAGTAATAAGAAACTCATTTCTTGTTTTTATTTTCTAAATGTCTTATGCACTACTCCCAAGGCAAAAGTAAAAACAAACAATGATTTTAAAAATACGCACAATCTAAGTAGACTCCCTATTAGTACCCACCCCTCTCCAAGATGAGATGACTGAGTGCTGTTCTAAGACACATGCTGACAGCAGTTACAGGCACTCCGCCCTCCCTGCTCAGACAGTTACCTCTCCTGTGAGCTGGGACATTTCTGTTTCCAGGTCCTGTTTCTCTGTGGCAATTTGTTGCTTTTCAGAATCTAATGCATCTTTTTCTCCCTGAAGATTCTTAAGTTTCTGCTCAAAGTCACTTTCCATCTTTTTCATTTCCACTTGTAGCTCATGTCGGGCTGTTAACTCAGAGTCCAGCTAAAGAAGAAAAGAATCAGGCTCCTAGCAAGCTCTCCACTCCAGTAAGAAGCACAAGTGTTATTTCCTTAATTTACTATTTTGTGCCAGTATTTGCTCTATAGATCTGTACTTCGAGCAATGCCTCAGAAAAAAGAGAACCATGATTTTGACTTTAAAATCATTTTAAAGCTTTGAGAGATGAACAAAAGATTCTTTTCATGATCTTCCTACTTAAAAAAAAAAAAAAGAGAAAAGAGAAAAGAAAAAGAAAACTAATATTTGAAATACCTTTCAACCAGAACTATGTTGGTACAATCCCGGCAGTCACTAGGATCAAAACTCTACCGACCACAACAGCAGTCCTTATTAAAGACAAAAGAGAACCCAAACATATTCCAGTTCTTACTGCTCTAGAGATAAGAGACACGAGATGTCAAGCAAACCTAGGAGTGTCACCACCATTATACAAGTATCATCTGTCTTTCTTTACCTGTCTTGTGGCCTAAGAACTGTATGAGTCCACCTCTAGCTCCTCATGTTCAAATCTGTATTTCCTTCTCTAATGACTAACTATATTGAAAGGTTTTCCCCTAGGGACTATCAGATGCTGAGTGTTTTCAAAATATCATAGAAAAAAAGTCTTACAAGAAAAATAATTGTTAGACCAAAAAAACACAAAGAAAAAGTATTTTGGTGGTGTTGGAGATCAAACTCAGGGCCTCATGCATGCTAGGCAAGCACTCTACCACTGATTGCTCATACACACCTTTTTTTCCAGCTCTGTAGCTTTGGCTTCAGATTTCTCCACTTTTGTTTTATCAATCATTTGATCTGAAAAGAAAAGGTAAGTGAAGTTACCAGTTCTCTTAGTCTTCCCTCTCATTCCTAAGCCCCTGAATATACTGAACAGCAGTCTTCTGTCCTTGTGGTTATTTTTTTTTTCCTTGTGGTTATTTACACTATTCTTCTTAATGTTCTACACTAGACCAAGAGATGGAATTTTCAATTAAGTTCAGCCTATAATTTCTAAATGCAAGATAGGGCTACCTATGAGTAGGTACTTATATTTATGACTCTCTGGGGCCAGCAGGAATCACAAGTATAGGCATTCCTCATTTAATTACTAGGTTCTGTTAATGTGACTAGGTCATTAATTGAAATGGTCGCTAAATGTGGAACTGAATATAGTATGTACAACATTCAGAACAAAGAAACAGTCAAAGGAAACTTCAACTTGATGACTTTGTTTTTATTTTAATAACTCTTATATGCAGTACTGTAATGTATAATGATTTAAAACTATAGTACTATACAGTACAATCAGCAAAAATTACAGTACTGTATAAACAAGGTATATTGTATAAAAAAAGACACTGAGGCTCTATAAACAAGATGTACAGAACTGTACAAAAAAAAAAAAAAGGACAGGTAATAAGTCCAAACAGTGCACCTCAGTTGTGACTGAACAGTTATTAAACAGGTAGGTCATTAAACAAGGAATATCTGAAGTCCCTACTGAAGGTGGTATGTGAGACAGAACAGATTTTTAGATTTAAGTAGAAATGCACTAAAAAACTATATATTCCTATATTGGGGACTGGAAAAACTTTTTTTTTTTTTTTTTTTTTTTGTGGTGCTGGGGATCGAACTCAGGGCCTTGTGCTTGCAAGGCAAGCACTCTAATCACTGAGCTAAATCCCTGGCCCCGGAAAAACTTCTTTTAGACTTAAGTAGAAATACATTAAAGAACTATATATACGTATATTTGGGAGTGAAAAGGACATAATCCTTCAGTTAAAGAAGCAATAAACATTTTGAGAAGCCCAACAGAATAGTATATGTTTACCAATCAATCCTTCAATATCAATGTGGAGGTGCCGGCACTTGAAGTCAGGATCAGCCCCATTCTTATGAAGAACTATTTGGGAAATACATTCCTCAATCAACTTATAGTACTGTGGTCTATAGAAGAAACAAAACAGGATTATCAATGGGAAATCAGGGGTTGGGGATTTAGCTCAAATGGCAGAGCACTTTCCTAGCAAGCGCAAGGCCCTGAGTTTGATCTCCAGCACCCCCATCCCCCAAAAAGGGAAATAAAAATATAAGAAGTATTCAGAGCCAAGAAAATTTAATTGCTTTGCCAGTAAAGGGACCTAAGAATAAATGTTCTATAAAAGAACTCTTTGTAAAGTTAACATAAGTACCACTGTCATACTAAGAAATTCCCTTCTTCCACATCAGCTTCTACCCTTTCTACTTCCAATGATCAAAAATTCTTATGGGCTAGAGATGTAGCTCAGTAGTAGAGCATCTGCTTAGCTTATGTGCAGCCCTAGGTTCAATCCCTAGCACTGCCACAATGGAAAAAAAAGTTTTTGTCATCTGCTTCATAGTGCCAATACTTTCCCATCTAAATATTTGGGCTCAATCCTTCCGATGATGGATAGTGCTACTGCTAAGTCTCTACTTTTAGATAAGCAGAAAAAATTTCAAATTGTCACTTACCTTTGTTACTTTCCTCACCTCACCCACCTACTCTCTTTTGGGGAAGGGGATTTCACTGTATACTCTGACCTCCTCCATAGGGACACCTATCAGTTGGATTACACTTAAGCTCAAATTTGAAGTTTCCCACAGGCTTACCATCTTACCTGGCCTCATAGTCATTTCGGACCAACAAAAGGTGCTGTAGGATAGACAGGAAGTGCGGCTCTGCCTTTGAGTCCTTCACAGTGTTTAAGAGAATCTGAAAGACTTCACCAAAGTCAGTGGAAAGAGGAACAGGCTAAGGAAAGAAAATACTGACAAACCATGACTGGTGACTTACTCAACTCCAGGAGAAGCTAAGGAAAAGTACTAAGCTACCACCTCCACTCTAATGGTTGTCCCCTCATAATCATCATCAGAAACTTTAAGTTTCTTCAGCCAAGGGTGAGACACAGGATTCCTAGTACTTGGTTTGAACATCAAGCAGTACACAGAAACTAAAAATATAACTGCCTGAAAGTCACTTGAGGCAAATATTCAGAGGTAACCATATTAGTCCCTCTGTCAGTCATCTCTAAAACCCAGTTCTACATCGCAGTAAGCTAAGCTATCATGTTCCAGGAAGTTTATACTGATTCTGATGGCTGCCTCAGATCACATCTATCAGCTTCCTTGGTCAATGCTGAGGTAAATAAAGCCAAAAGCAATAAAAAGGCACCTGTTTTTTTTACTGGGAAGACACATAAGCCTGATGCTCTGTTTTTTGTTTTTTGGTTTTTTTTAATAAAATAAACCACAATTTATTTGAGAGAGAAGACAAAGGAGGAAGAGACAACTTGGCTTCTCCAGGACCTACAAGTTCATAGGCTCATGGATATTGCCTCTTCCCACATTTGGAGCTTTGGAGCTTCCTCCCAGCTCCACACCACCTGTCTTCCTCTCTAGGTGTCACTTGAGCCAAGGCAACAGGGATGCTGTGCGCTCCTGGCTCCTTTGTGTGTGTGTTGGCTCATCCCACCAAGGAAATCCATTCTGTCATTCCCAGGCTTGTTCTGCAGAATTGTCATCTCTTCTCAGCAGAGAATCTGAATATTTATCTTATCAAATGGCCTCTGTGCTCACTGGCCTAATACACCCATGGGCTTTGGTCACAGTCCCTTTTGGATTATTTGTCCAGTAGAATTTCCACCAGCGAAGGGTTTCAATTAAGTGAAATTTCAAACTCTGAATTTGTCTTTGTGGCTGAATTTGAGGATCCATGATAAAGGTATTTCCTAGAAGCATCTCACGTTTCTTGGTCCACAGCTCACCCTCCCCTGCTCAGCAACAGCTCCCAACCACTGCAAGCGGGCAGTGGGGTGCTGGCAGACATGACCGCCTCACCCCAGCTGGGGGTGCCGGGCCATTGAGAGATGGGCTGCTGCCACGGCCCACCAAGGCCACGCGGGCCCAAGTGCAAATCAAATCCTCCCCACATCCAGTGGGATGCTAACTGCCTGAGGGCCAGTGATGGCCTATTCTGAGTAACTGTCTCCCATACCATTCCATACAGGGGACAGTAACTGAGTGAAATGAGTACCTCATCTGTCTTAAACCTAGTCAGTAAAAGGATATTCCATCTCCATACGAATGTCATCCAGCCGTCCCTTTAGATCATAGGAATCTTCTTCTGCTTGTTCATCAAACACAGTTAGCTGCACTCTCATATCATCATTTTCCATTTCTCGAAGGTCCTGTCAATAACAAAAGTAAAAGTTAGGGAACCCAAAAGTGTCCTATGTGACTAGAAACCCAAACCTTTCAACCTGGTTTTACACTGCAAACCAGTTATCCTGGGGTGACTGGGGCTGTAAGAATAGGAAGGAACAGGCCAGACTTTCTAATAGAGTGCAGTCGCTTACCTGCAACACCTGATGCAGCCCTAATCGCATCAGTTCACTTCTGATGTGAACTCGGAAGTCAAGTTCTTCAGCTGGAGTGATGAGAGCATTGATCAGCTGTAGGCATCCCACCTAAAACAAGAAAATTCAGCAGCTATGTCAACACTAACTCCTACAGAGGAAGATTCCATTCTCTTTCATGCATTCTGGAGCTCCCAAATGAAACCAAAAGATACAGTACAAAAACTATCGGAATGATTTTTCTCCTACAGCAATGAGACCTGGTTTGAACGCAGGTCTGGAGAGCTCAGAAGTGTAAATGATTCCAAGGATTTGATGGTATATGTTATTGTACAGCCTCGATTTTCCTAACATGCAGAGATATACCGTGCCTTTTTCCATTTCATAATGAGGAAAACAGTATATTCTTTGCCTTCGTAAACAAAGTTTAGTCATTTTCCCTTCAGAACAAATTCTCGAATATAAAATAATTAGTTGGAAACCACTCCATATGTTTTATTAAAAGGTCAGAAGAACTTAGGTCTTTCTATCTTGAATTCTATTCTAGGGTCCAATTTTGAGGTGTACACATGCCTTGACTGCAATGGAGGTCCCACTTTTTAATCCATCCAACAGAGGCTGGAAACGTTCCACTTCATCCATCTCAGCTCTTTCTGTCATTGCCTCCAAAACTCGTTCATTCCTGCCCAAGAAAAAGGAAAGAGAGGATACCACCCAGGTGCTCTGACAGACATGTATAATAGGTACCTACATACAGGGTACAGACCAGTTAGGAAACAGTAAAAATTTTCTTTTTTTTTTTTTTTTTAAACAGTATCTCATTATGTTGTTCAGGCTGGTTTTAAACTCACTATGCAGCTCAGGCTGGCCTCAAATTTACAGTGATATTCCTGCCTCAGCCTCTTAAGTGCCAGTGCTGAGATTATAAGCACATGCCACCATGCCAGGCTCAGAAATAGTATATTGTCAATGCTTCAGATTTCTCAAATTATTCTCTTACTACCCCAAGGACAGGAGCCAGGATCTTTGAAAAGCTACCGACTATCTCTTCAAAAAATGTATTTCCATGTATAAGCACAAATCCCCTATGATGAATGTTATCACTATGTACATCTAAAAGGTACCATTAAAATAAAATAAGTTAAATTTTAAAAATGTATTTCCTAAAAGCCATTTCTAGACTCCTACACATGGACTTTACATTAAGACCTCCGTGCTATGAAATAATAAATAGGTTCAACTTTTTGAGAGGTATTTAATAATACCAACTGATTTCTAATGCACATAATATTGGCTTAGTTCTAGAAATCCATCTATAAGTGTATAAAGGTGAAAGTAGATATGTGCAGAGATGTTTGTTACATCATTTGTAATAGTAAAAATTCTTGTTACCTAGAGCAAAGGCCAGAATCTGCTAAAACCTATGAAGAAGTCTAGCCATGGGGATCTAGCCATGGGGAAATTGTTAAATAAGCTGTAGATCTATAATACATACATATAAAATTTGAAACAGCCACTAAAGATAATGAGGCAAATCTTGAAGGACAGAAAAAAGCACATCCAAAATCTACTGTTAAATGAAAAGAAACAAACTGAAAAAGAATGAATGATATGGCGGGAATGGTGGCACACACCTATAATCCCAGCACTTGGGAGGCTGAGTCAGGAGGATCATTGCAAGTTCAAGGCCAGCCTGGACTACATAGTGAATGAGGTCATGGCCAGCCTGAACTACACAGTGGGACCCTGTCTCAAAAAATAAAATGACCCCCCAAAAAGAATGAGTGGTATGATTTAGATTTTGTTAAACCAGACCCCTCCACAAAAATAAAAATCTATCCTACACATGCAGTTGGTTTTATAGGCAAAAGCCAACATTCCTCATCTCTAAAATACTCTTTTGGGGTGGCAGAAGATGTCTTAGAATCAAGGAAACACAGTGTTTATACTTAGAAAAACATTTATTGAGACTATATCAGGCCATTAAGAGTGGTCATCTGTGTGAAACAGGAATTGGTAAAGGCAGTTAAATCCTAGCATACATACTTTTCTACTGTTTGAATTTTAAAGATAATGTTGTGCTACTTCTGAATTAAAAAACAAAATAGTAAAAAGAAATTCTTGCCCTAGACAAAGAAAACATCAATGCAAATGTAACAAATATCCTGCTGTACCTAGGATGATCAGTGGTACACTCAGGATGATCCCCAGCACCTAGTAATTTTTCTTAAATACAGGCTATTTCAACCCAAAATGCTTGATACCATGTTTCAGAGTGCACATTTTCTTGGATTTTGGAATATGTGCATATATGTAATGAGTTATCTTGGGGATAAAATGCAAACCTAAATACCATTTCTGTTTCAGATATACCTTATACATATAGGCTAAAGGTAATTCACATAATATTTTAAATAATTTGTGCAAAAGCCAAGTTCCATGGTATGGAGTTTTCCATTTGGGGCATCATGATGGTGCTGACAAAGTTTTACAGTTTGGAGCGTTTTGGATTAGGGACGCTAATCTGTATTAAAAGTCTCATGTTGAAGACCAGGAGGACACCTAAGCAACTCAATCTTCTAGACTAAGAGGAGATGGTAAAAATGAGACTGGAGAAGAGAAATAACTAGTCACGTACATGTCCTCTGGCTGGGGTAGAATACAGAGAGCAGAAAGCAGCTTAGCTGCGTCGATCATCATGTTGGGAACAGCAGGATCCATGGCTCTAACCAGCAGTAGGATTCCTTCTTCTGCCTCCAACATGGTCTTGATTCCAAACTGTCAGGACAAGAATAGAGAAGGGAGGTCATGGTGAATTCACACTGGTATGCCAGTGAGGTCCCAGAAACTAGGAGAGAGGCACAGAACATATTTTCCCTCATAGCCTTCAGAACCAATTCTGTGTCACCTACTTGGACTTCTCTTGAACTTCTAGCCTGTAGAAATGCAAAACAATAAATTTCTGGGGTTTCGGATACCCAGCTTGTGGTACTGTAGTATACTAACACAGAGGTAGAATACTTTTTCCCAGCAGAGATAAACAAAGATGAACACAGCAAAAGTTTTCTAGGAGACAAAACAAAATTCCCCACCTTTCGAGAATAAAAATTTTTGATTTTTATGTTTCTTTTTAATATCCTAATCCAATGGAACAAGTTAATTATAGCAAAATTAAACAGTGAAGAAGGTAAATTTGTACTCAGAGGTATACAATTATGGGCTCCCTGGGTTTAAATAATAAACAGACAAAAAAAAAAAAAGACGACAAAAAGATTCTAAAGGAGGAACAGTCTGGAAAGAAAAAACAAGCAGGGAATACAGCTAGCCTCCCCAAAATGGTAACTACAGGTCAGGAAATTTAAAAAATTAGCAAAAGCATATAAAAGAAAGAAAAAGGAAGAAAATTGAGCCTACTATCAGAAACAGAAGTCAGAACTGAGGAAAAAGGTCTGTGGAAGCACGTACTTGTGTCAGTGAAGAATAGTTACAGTATTAAAAAACAAAGTTAAACATCTTGAACTTTTATTTGAATTTCCTTTTTGGAGTCTGCCAACAGAAACAAAAGAAAGGGAGTCCAGATAGAACGAGAAAGGGGAAAGTCTTACCTTGTTGTTCATAAAAGCTTTCAAGCACCGAATAATCTCATGCTGGTTCCGGCTATCATAGCTTCTGCAAGTAGAAGACATAATCAGTAAAGTCCTGCTATCCTACACCCTTTCCCCAGCTGACTTTTCAATTTTGCAAACAAAGATCTTAGGAAAATCTCCAACTAATAGCTGTGTAAAGTCTAACACATCAAACTTGACCTAGAAACACTGACCAAAAAAAAAAGCTGAAGAGGGATCCCCACCATCAAAGGCCTTTGACTAATCCTCTTGTAATCCAATAATTTAGTATTATATTAAAATCTGTCCTTTAACTCCCTCTAGGCTCCTAAGTGCTAAATTCTACTAGGATAACATCCCGTCTACTATTGTTTGCTTTTAGGCCTTAGAAGGTACATGCAGGGGTTGGGGATTTAGCTCAAGTGGTAGAGCACTTGCCTAGCAAGCACAAGGTCCTGAGTTCAATCCCCAGCACCCCGCCCCCCAAAAAAGAAGGTACATGTGGGAGGTCCAGGCCCTGTAATGCTCTTGTGTCAGAAAGATTCTAGGAAGTAGTGAAGTCACCCTGGCTCAGCCAGTCTTCAAGATAACCTAAGTACAAGGCATTTCCAGAATTACTCCAACTCTGAAGACTGCAGTAGAAATAGTCCCAAACTGATCAAGTATATTCTAAAACTTTCAAATGTAACATGACACAGACTACATCATAGGGCACCTCTGGATGAAATTAGATCCTATTTCCAGACTGAAACAGAACCCTGGAAGACTAATAATCTTATGTAGTATACATTCCATGTTATCCACCATAAAATTTAAGCCCCTCCTCCCTTTCCTATATCTATAATCATCATTCATCCTCTGGTCATCTTATAATAAACCCCATTCTTGGCTAACAGCATACTCCACTAGTTTATAACTTTTCATTTAACTGGGTTTTTTGTTTTTTTGGAGACAGGGTCTCACTATATATCCTAGGCTGGACTTGAACTCACTATGTAACCTAGACTGGCCTCAAATTTACAGCAATTCTCCTGCCTGAGCCTTCTCCTGAGGCTAACTGCATTTAACTGTTATTATGTCCTTTACAGAAAAGAACCAAGACCCCCAACAACCCTCCACCTAGAAGATACAAAGATCTAGAATTCCTCACCCAGGAGTCTCTTCTTTTTCATCATGAAGTCGTTTGAGAATGTCTAATAAAGAAGCCAGGCCTTCAGCACCAAATGTTTGTACCCAACTATAAGAAACAGAGAAACAATATAATATCAAGTCAATAATAATTATTTGTTTATGTCATAGTTTATCCTGGCAACTCTATATTCCCAGTCCAGACCATTCTCATACTTCCCTAGCTCCTTTGATTGTAAATCACCACTGATCTTCAACACTGGATTCCTATTCATGTTACCTCCTTAGAGTCCTTACCTGACAGGGTTGTTGTTGAGAGAGACACGAAGGGACTCTAAGCAGCTGAGCAGAGGCATATCACGCAAGCCTGACCTCAACTCCTGAATGTACATCATGGCAGACCTAGAACTCTCCTTTTGGCTCATGCCCTGCACAGGAAGCATGTAGTGAGATTAGTAAACATTATGTTTAATCACAAACTGGGGACTAATACACTTTAAATAATATCAGGACAGACATCCACTGTACAAATCATCAAACTATGGGAGACTTGGAAGTGCTCATCCCATTCCCCATGTCATGAAGGTTTAAATCATGCAAAAAGTACGTAAGAATGGTAACTCAAGGGCACAGTCCCCCATGTTAAGGGTAACTCCCCCAGGACTCACAGCCTTGGAGGTGTGTAAGTATTGGGACACCATCTCCCTCTTGATAACAATGTCCTTCTCCCTCAAAGGCTGTTGTTTCTCCTCATTCAGGTTCATATCCAGCTGGCAGACAGAGGGAAAAAAGAGAGAGAGAAAGAGAACAAAATTATATTGAATTCCTTAAAATTTTTAGTGTTTTTCAAGAATGCTTAGTGGTAAGCTGAGCACGGTAAGTGATTACTGAATAAATGCTTTACTGATTCCTAAAGATTTAAGCTATTACAGCTAACCAAAATTCCTCAAGGATAAATGTGGCTAACATGTTAGTACAAATCCCTATGAACAGTGTGTGTGTGTATGTCTGTGTGTGTGTGTGTGTTTCTGAGGACTGAACCCAGGGCTTCATGCAACCTAAGTATGTATTCTACCACTGAGCTATTTCACCAGCCCACATTTTCATACATATATATTCTTAATTTAAGAAAAACTGACTCAATATTTCTTCTGTATTAATCAAATAAAACCACATATAATTTTTTTGTTTATTTTGCAATACTGAGGAGTGAACCCAGGGAATGCTGAGCTGCATCCCCAGTCCTTTTTATTATGACACATGGTCTGCCTACACAAGGCTGGCCTTGAACTTATGATCCTACTGCCTTAGCCTCCCAGGTAGCTGGAATTACAAGCATGCACCACACCCAACTCATACAATATTTTTTTGTATTGAGGGTGGATCTTAAATATCTCTTCAGACTGAAGGACTGGGTAACTAGTGTCATTCAAACAAGCAAAATCTCCACCAACTCTGAGGCCTAAACACATTTCTTTGGTTATCTCAGTGTATTCTCTTCACTCAGTGTTTTTCATTGAGGGCAGCGAAGTAAATCACATACCTATATACTTCATAATTCAATTGACTTAAAACACACTCTTTCACAGTCTTCTAGTGATTTAACATCAGCATTCTCTTTTCTAGCTTTACTCCTAAATAAAGCAGTAAATGCCTTTCTATTTGTAGTCTGCCTTTCTATTTCTCAGTTTCCCCATATATGTATAGAGTTCACAGTGAATGCTTTACCACTTTACCTACTCTGGCTTAACCCAGAAGTGATTTCCACACTACCTTAAAAACTGGTCCACTCATACCATGTCTTTGTGGCTAAAGTATTGCTGCACAGAAGAACATTAACAACATGGTCAGTGATCAGATGTCTGTAAATTTCATAGATTCCAATCCTGTACGCTGGATTGGAATAAGGGACTTATATATTTAGTCCCTTATTTAATGGGATCAGTATTTAAAAGTTTCACTTTAAGCCTAGAATTCTTTCTAATAAAGGGTTACCTAAGGGGAACTGTGCATTAAAAAAAAAAAAAATGGCCATAGCATCATGCCTATGAATGTATTTTCAGGAAGAAACCACATTTTGGGTTGGGAAACTTACCAACATCTGTTCAAAGAGAGCTAGAACTTGCTCATCTGAAATATCTTGTAATGACTGTGCTGTGGGATCATCCCCATATGATGCAGAAGAATTCCTATGAGCAGAATTGGGTTTTTCTTTCTCCTTCTTAATTCTCATGCTGGTAAATCTTTCCAGCTGTGAAAGAAAAAAGTATTAGCAATGACTCATTTTTATTTACACAACAAACTACATATCAAACAACCTATCCTTTAACCTCTTATGCATGCATGGTTCCAGCAGTTCAAGAGTCTTCGGACATTAAAGAAGAAATCAGTCTTCCACACATCTAATTTAGCACACTGACTCTACACTTTCATATACATCCCTTTTAAAAATAAGAGGATTGAAGCATTAAGATTTCAACCTCTACAAAAAGATAGCTTTGTTCTTGATTTCTCCTCCCACTTCTTTTTTTCTTTTTTTTTTTTTTTTGAGAGGTGCTGGAGATTGAACTCAGGGCCTTGCGATTGCTAGGCAAGCACTCTACCACTGAACTAAATCCCTAATCGCTCCTCTCCCATTTCTAAACTATTCAGCTGCACAAAACTGCAAGTATCTTATGTATAAGCTATCTCAACAAAATGCCCTTAGTTTCCTTGTAATACATACCTAATAATAAATGTGGCCAGGCCCTCAGAGGTTTCCTCCCTTCCAGAGGTGAGGATGACCACAGATTTAAAGGTGTATGTCACACAGGACAAACAAGCAAATGCCTTAAAACTAGGAACCATTCCTTTCTCGTTTTTGTACCTTCCATGGCACTTGGGTTACGAAGGGAGCAAAAGTTTAACACGTATTCTCCAAAATCCCCTTTGCATAACATTTATCTAGTCAGCAAAGAATATAATGTACTTTAGAGGTACACATGCTATCTCTCTACCAACCAAATGTTAATGAACCATTCCTCAAACCTCAAGTACAGATCCTCAAATTAAAATGAGATACCTATAAGTTATAGCTTATCAGCCCAATCCATTTGAAAATAACAGTAACTATCTGGAAATACTGTGCTGCTTCAAGCGATATGAGTGGCACTCAGACTTCAAATCAGTTTGAAGTTTAAAAGACTGTGCCTAACTTTGCAAGTTAATGTGCCAGGGAAATGCATGCAAAGGATTAACTGGATTAACCACAGAGTTAGGAAAAAGCCTTAGCTGCTCTCAGACTAGTTCCCATATCACCATTACAAGTTAAAGAAAGTTAAAGCGATGGAAACTGGTCAGTGTTACAGTATGGGAAATGAGCTAAAACATGCACATGCCGAACAAAATTTCCTTACCTCATCTGCCATGAGCCGCTTCAAAGTCTAGGAAACACGAAAAAGGAGGGAGAAGAAAGATCAATGAAATGCTAAGAAATTTCTCAAACCCAGATGGGTTGAGGGGAAAAAAAGGAAAAGAAAATAAATGAAATGACCAAGGTACTCACTTCTACGAGCTGAAAGATTTCTGCCTAAATATTGTTTAGCATATTCCCACAGGTAAGGGGGAGGATGAGTTGTAAGGACACTAGCCTAAGACTCAAAAGGCAAGGAACTGAACAGACTCTAAATTCAATAACCAAAAAACTTTGAAATGTGCACAATGTCATAAAGTAAACAAGGAAATGCAAATGAAAATCACAATGAGACATAATTTTGCACTCTCAAATTTGGCACAATCTATCACATCTCTCTGGTTGTAGAGCAACAGGGGTTTTGCAAACTGCTTGTGGTCACTTAGGAAAACAAAAGGGCATTACCTAGTAAAGTTACATGTGCATATACATTGAACTCAACACATCAATTTCTACTTATCTAACCTTGCTAAACAGATACATATGTAACAGGATAGTGGAATGAGTACTCATAGTCATGCTATGACATCAAAAACAACAATCCAAATAGCCATCAAGTGTAGAACAGACAAATAAACTAGTATACTGACATAATGGAAAATAATTATGCAAAGAAAGTAAATAAATTTAAAACTACTCATAAATAATAATACTGAATTACTATCTCACATTGAGATAAAAAACACTTAAGCCTATATTTTATGATTTAGGATACAAAATTATATAGAGAATGATTAGCAGAAATGCCACAACAGTGCTTACTCGGGATGAGTGGAAGAACTGAGAAGCAGGAGGGGACACGGTCACTTCTGAGGGGCTTACAATGTTCCGTTTCTTGACATGGATGGTGATTATATGGGTGTTCAGTTTATAACTACCGCATTTCATATTATCTTCTTTATACGAATAACATAAAGTTTCAATGAGCAGGTCTAAGAAAGTGGGAATTTTCTTCACCTTAATTTTAAATCATATTTCTTTTTTCCTTATGTTCTTGGAAAAGTTTAGTAAATGCCTGTTGACTAACCTTTCTCAACTAATGAAAAACTAGTTCTGCCTCTTCCATGAAAATATTTTTCTAGCCTTTTTATGAACAGAAAAAAATCTGCATCATTACATTCCCATTCCCCATATCACAACTCAAGTTAAATCCAGTGTAAACTGGGAATCTTCACTTTGTCTTCCATGGCCCAGCAGAGGCCAAGCTTCTGTTGATGTTAGCTTTGAAATCACAACGTGGATTGAACTCCAACAGACCCTACAGGACAATTCTTCCTCTAACTGTATATGTACCTTTCTTTGTTTCTGCAGTAATAGATACTTCCCAGGCTCAGAGCACTAACACTGAATTATAATGGTCTTTTGATTGCCTGCCTCATCCACTCACTTCAAGACTAAATTCTTTGAGGGCAGAGCCTTTGACATCATTCTTACTGCTCATGAACAGACAGAACAATCCCAGGCAACTTTCCTAAAATGCTAATCCCCAAATGTAAATCCCCAGAGAAGCCCTCAAAGTCTTTTTCACCTCTTCATTGTTCAAATGAAGAAAATGACACCCAGACAGGTGAAGTAAATCATCAAAGTCACAGGAATAGAAGCTGAGTTGAGTATGGAACTCAAGTCTCCATATTTAAAAGCCCAAAAGTCTGCATTCTCTGCATTCTTCTGCATTGATCCTATTTCATGCCACTAACTCTTGATTCTAGATAAGAAAAATAAAGACATATTTTCATAAGGAGGAAGATACAAGTTTTCCTTGCATTCATTGGGTATCATTAGAGATATATTTATTTGATCCTTTAAAAAAAAGTACCCGGGGCTGGGGATTTAGCGCAGTGGTTAGAGTGCTTGCCTTGCCAGCATAAGGCCCTGAGTTTGATTCCCAGCACCAAAAAATAAAAAAATTTAAAACAAATTTTAAAAAGTAGCCATGTAATAGTGCTCAGTTTGGAGTAACAACTGCCAGTGATCTATATAGAACAAAACCTGCATTTCCCGAACTAATCCAACAGAGGGCAGCAACAACCAACGGTGAATTAAAGTACTAGCAAAAAACTTGCTTCAGAACCTAACAAAACGCAAACAGCAAGCTCAATTATTGAAATGGAAATCTGTTGCTACAGTATATCGACGGTATATGGTTTACTCATTTAACACTATGTGCATTTTTCTTACAGATTCTATACATATTGTATATTCAAATGGCTCTCCGTTCAGTGTTTTTCTTTTCATTGTATCATTAGTTTTATAGATTCTGAGATATGAAACAAGAAGTTTCTAGATCATGAGAGTAAAAGAACTAAAAATAGTGGTCTCTGGGAAGACGGAAGGTACCGAAGCTGTATTTATGCCTTATGCATCAGACATATGCATATGCCTTATGCATCAGATTAACAAAGTCTCTAATCACCCTGCCTACCTCTAAATGCTTCCACTCTTACCGTTCTCCTTGTTTGCCATTCTCTTCTGTCCCCAAACCAAACCCTTATTAACATAGCTCACCTCCTGTCCCCTCCTATGGAGTCTTCCACTAAACACTACCACTAAAACATTTAACAACAAATAGGGACACTGAAGGAAGCATAAGTACTGAATTAAATTTTCTAAAGCATCAAAATCTGGTTCATGAATACAGATTAAATCTACAGAAAAGGGATTTTTTTTTTTAAAGAATGAAAGGGATAATGGATGGAAAGACCCTACAAGGTCAACAAGAACAAGAAAAGAGGAACTGCAACTAAAATTGAAGCTTAGGCATTGTAAGGACTAGTCATTTAACCAAAGACATAGAAAAAAATCCTAAAAGGAAAGTACAATAACCAGCCCAAATTATTAAACATAAGAACCCTCAAATGACTCAGGAATTAGTGATGTCACGTACCTAAGGAAATGTGGGACAAAGGGAAGGGGAGGCTAATAAGAATAGAAGAAAGCTGTTGAAGAAGTAGACATACCCCAACCCCGCCATGCCATTAGAAATGACCCTTTCTTCCTCCAGCAGAAGTTTGAAAGTTTATTCTCAGAAAAGGTTAAAACAGAGGGTCTCTGGATTGAATGATGCCATGCATAGTTCTGGGGAAAGGATCCTACATGAAAAAGATGAGTACGTAAACCTTATCCCTATTATATACTGAGATATCCAGTACTTCTCCTTCCTACCCACCCACCTACCCCACTCCCCCGCCCAGTGTCTCAAACCCCAGCAAACTGACCTTTAGTCTTGTGGCAAAAGGCTGAAGAATTTTCTCCGGGAAATCAAAAAACAATAACAAATTCAATAACAATAGTCTAAGTAGATTACTCTAGTTCAACTGTCCAGTATGGTAGCCACGAGGCATATGTAACCACTGAGCATTTTTAATGTGATTATTGCTGTGGGGGCCTTGGCCAGAGGTATGTAATGAGATGGATATGCAAAGGTAAGGGAGTTTTGGAGCCACAAGGCCAAAACCTCCCAGAATGCATGGTTAGAGATGAAAAGATAGCCTACTGGGCCACAAGTCACAGTAGGATCAAAATGCACTGCCTTAAGGAGTGAATGCTCTGGGCTTTGTCCTTCCCCATACTCCTGTACCATTTAAATTAGTCCTGAAGTCAGACACTGAACACACTATCCTGACCCATCCGCTGTTCTTCCCCTGTCCCCTATGTGAGTTCCTGCCCAAACACCTTTCTTTTTTCTTTGGTTCTTACTTCCTGGTTCTATCAACAAAAGGCCACAGAGGCTTCAGTGGAGGCTGTCACTGAGGGGTCTTAGTAACAGAAGCCCCTCTGGGCACTCATGTGAGTATGGACTGGACATCGACTTTGAGTAATCTTTGAGCAATCTTCCACCCTTTTGTGCTGTGCCATAGTTATGAACTGCAACATAGTATGAGTGAGGAAGAGAAGTAATTTTAACTTTTTAAATTTAAAAACTAATATTTTACCATTATTGTTAAGTACGTTGAGAACACTTTAAGTATGTGGATCTCTTTTTCACTTGTCAATTTTATGGAATCTAAATACAGATCAAGTATTACGAAAATTTAGCATCCAGACTGAGGATAGAGAACTTGTTCAACTTCATAAATATCTACAAACAAACAAAAACAAAAAAACTAAAAACCAGAACCCTACAGTTAGGTTTGGTTCCCAAACCAAATCCTTACTGTCCTAGCCTACGCTATGAGGTTAATATACAAGTCAATCACTTTCTTACATATCAGCAATGAGCAAATGGGATATGAAATTAAAAATAAAACAACCCAAAAAAACAAAACAAAATTAATGGTATGGTTTGAATCTAAAATGTCCCCCCAAAGGCTCACTATATTGAAAGCTTGGTCCCCAATGCAGCAACATTCAGACGTGGAGCTTTTGGGAAGTGATTAGAGGATGAGGGTTGTAACCTCATCAAGGGTTTAATCCACAGATGAGTTCATGGCTGAATGGGCTATTAAGAGTACAGCCTTGTTCAGTAATGGCAAACTTTTTAGAGCTTTCAATGGTAACAAACAGCTGGGGATTTAGCTCAGTGGTTAGCATGCTCACCTTGCAAGCACAAGGTCCTGAGTTCGATCCCCAGTGTCAAAAAAAAAAAAAAAAAAAGAGAGAGAGATAACAAACAGCCGGCTGCAGCACACATGCTGTAGGTTCACCACCACTGGCCTAGCTCAGGGGCCTGGGTCACAGAGGCATGATCTTGAAGACTGCATCTTGTCCCGAGGCCCTTCCTTTCTGGCTCTTCCCTTCTCTGCTTGCTGGTTGGCATGAGGTTATCAGCTTTCCTCTACCATGCTCTTCCACCACAATGATTCCTCCTCACCAGGGGCCCACAGAAGCAATGGAGCCAAGTGACCAGAGACTGGTACAAGTATCTCTGAAGTCATGAGACAAAATAAACCTTTCCTTCTTTGAGCTGTTTATGTCAAGCACTTTGTCACAGTGACAAAAAGCTAGCACCACCATTAACACTGTATCCCCAAAATGAACTATTTAGGTATAAATCTAACAAAATATATACAAGATCCAAAACTATAAAACTTTGATGAATAAAATCAAAGCATTAGCTATGTGGAGAGACATTTCATATTCATGGATGGGAAAACTCTAAATAAGTCAAGATGTTAGTTTTTCCCCATTTGATTTACAGATTAAATACAACCTCAGTTAAAATCCCAGAAAAATATCTTGTAGGTCTAAAACTTGACTTAAAGTTTATATGGAGGGCTGGGGATTTAGCTCAGTGGTTAATCTTTGTCTTGCAAGCACAAGGCCCTGAGTTCGATACCTAGGACAGGCAAAAGATCCAGAATAGTCAACAATATTGACGGAGAGGAACAAAGTTGGAGCACAGATACTACATGACTCTAAGACTTACTACAGGACTGGGGACGTAGCTTAGTGGCAGAGTACTTGCCTAGCATGCTCAAGTTCCTGGGTTCAATCCCTGAACCAAAAAAAAAAAAAAAAGGCTATTACATACTCGCCAAAAATAATTACAAGTAAAAACAATTTTACTTAATACTAACTATACAGTTAGCGTAATCAAGACAATGTGATGCTGGCAAAGAACAACAAGATCAATGGAACAGAATGAAGAGCCCAGAAATAGACCCACACACAGTTAACTGATCTTTGACAAAGAGGCAAAGGTAATACAATGGAGCAAAGATAGTCTTTCCCACAAATGGTGCTGGAAAACTGGACACCCATATTTGAAAAAAATGAATCTAGACACAGACCTTACACCCTTCACAAAAATTAACTCAAAATACACCACAGCCTATTTGTAAAGTCCAAAAGTAACATTCTTAGAAGATAACACAGGAGAAAACCTAGATGACCATGGGTATGGTAATGGATTTTTTTTTTTTAACATAACACCAAAAACAGGATCCATGGCAGAAATGATAAACTGAACTTCATTTAAAAAGAAGGAAAAAAGCTGGGGATTTAGCTCAGTGGTTAGAGTCCTTGCCTTGCAAGCACAAGGCCCCAAGTTTAATCCCCAGCTCCAAAAAATGAAAAAATAGAAAGGAGGAAAAAAAAACACCACAATGTTCCCCAATGCGTAGGACAGCTGTTAAGTGTTGCCAGGCCATTCTGCACACTTCATAGTAATAAAAAATATTGACAAATGATTATTCAAATACACACCAATTAATACATTATTAAAGTATAAGAAGTTGTGCAATGGCTATTACTTATTAAAGTATAAAAATTTGGATTCTAAGCCAAAGATAAATTACCAGGCTTTATAATCTATGGAAAAAATTATTTTGGTCTTTATTATTTTAAGAACTGAAAAGGACACTTTAGAACTATAATATAAGATGTAAATGACTTAATTTTTTCAAATGAGAAATAATCACCATTTATTGATTTCTCTTACTGACCTATTCTCTACAATGGTGACTAAGACAAAAAAATAAATTAAGGTTCATAGACTTTTATTTTCAACAATGAATCACTTAGAATGTTAGTGTGTAGGATTTATGCATTCTTTCTTTTTTTTCCTTATGTTAATGAGGATTGAATCTACAGCCTTCCCACTGAGTTGTATCTGAAGTCCTTTTTATTTTTTTATTTTGAGACAGGGTCTCACTAAATCGCTAAGTTGTCCAAGCTGGACTCAAACTTACTATCCTCCTGGCTCAGCCTCCCAAAGTAGTGAGATTACAGGTCTGTGCCACCACACCCAGATACACATTCTTTATATAATAATAAATCAGTGTCACATTTATGAGAAGACAAGTCTTTAGAACTTATGTTACGTGCCAATTTTAAAGATTTTCTGTCTGTAATTATGACATTACTGTTTTCTAAATATAATTTTATGTGACAGTATTAAAAATCTTCCTGATCTTGCTGATCTATTGTGACAATTGTTTTATATTATATACATATAGGAGATTAAGCATTAGTTTACAACCATCGGAAAACTGTAAAAACTACTGAAGTTCCAGAAATCCTGGTTTTAATCCTATTAAAATAATAAAACAGGCATTATGGACTTCAGAAACTATTATTCTACATAATAACATATACTGACATTGAAGTTTTTAAAACTACTAAGCAAAGACAATACCTAATGACTTATAACTATTCTGGAGTCTAGAACTTTGTTAGTGTCTTGCCCCTATTTTAAAAATTTAGAAGGTGGGGAGGGAGGGAGGGAACAAAAGAAAAAATATTACTCTAAAAACTTTCTTTAAACAAGCTGATATTAAGTTGATTTTCACTAAAGCTAGTGGGATATCTGCCTCTTTGGGGGAAAAAATTAAAACAACTGGTCTGTGAAAAACAATGTCAAGACAATGAGAAAACAAACCATTAGACTGGGAAAAAATATTCTCGAAAACAATCTGACAAAAGACTACTATCCAAAGACAAACAAACAAACTAAAAAGTTAAAATTCAACAATACAACAACCCAATTTTAAAAATATGACAATCACCTTAACAGACACCAAAGAAGACACACAGATGACAAAAATAAGTATATGAAATGATGTTTCACATTGTATGTCATCAAGGAAATGTGAACTAACACAGTGTGATACCACTAGAGACCTATCACGGTGGCCAAAATCCAGGACACTGATAACACCAAATGCTGCCAAAGACATAGAACAAGAATTCTCAAGCTGGCATGGTGGTTCAGGCCTATAATTCCAGCACTCCGGAGGCTGAGGCAGGAGGATTGCTGCAAGTTCAATGCCTGCCTGGGCTACATAGTGAGTTCAAGAGTTCAAGGCCAGCCTGAACTACACAGCAAGACGCTATCTCAAAAAATCAAAAAAAAAAAAAAAAAAAAAAAAGAAATTCTCACTCGTTTTGATGATGGGAATGCAAAATGGTAGAGTATGGCAGGTTCTTAAAAAAACTAAATACACTCTCACCATCCCATCCATCAATCAAGCTCTTAGTGTTAAGTTTATCCAAAAGAGTGAAAAATCATGTCTACTACTAAAACCTACAGACAAATATTTATAGCAGTTTTATATATTCATAACTGCCAAAACTTGGAAGTAACCAATACATTTCCTTAATAGGCAAATGGATAAACTGTGGTATATAAAAGACAATGGAATATTACTCAGTGCTAAAAAGAAATAAGCTACCAAACCAAGAAAAGACTTGGAAGAATCGTAAATGCATATTACTATGTGAAGAGAAGCTCATCTGAAAAAAATTACAACTTATGATCCTAACTGTATGACATTCTGGAAGAGGTGACAGAAGGGAAACAATATAAAGATCAGTGGTGTATTACAGAGGGCAACAGAGAAGGAGTCAAGGGGCAGAGTACAGAGAACTTTCAGAGCAATGAAAATACTCTATATGGGGTTGGGGATGCAGCTCAAGTGGTACAGCACTTGCCTAGCAAGCACAAGGCCCTGATTTCCGTCAAATAGCCCCCCCCAAAAAAAAACAAAAAAAAAAAAAGAAAGAAAATACTCTGTATGATACTGTAATGATGGATGTATTTGTACAAATCCATAGCATGTTCAGTATCAAGAGTGAACTCTAGTGTGAACTATGGACTTTGGATGACTGTGATACCTCAGTGTAGGTTCAGCAATTGTAACAAATGTACCTCCTAGTGGTAGATGTTGATGGGGTGGGGAGCTACGCCTATATAGGGGCAGGGGGCATATGGGAGAGCTTAGAAAGCGCTGTCCTACAATAAAGTACACGACTAACAAATCCTACTTATCCAACCAGAATTTTCAGTCTCCTGTTTAGTCCCTCATTCTCCATGAGCAAATAATCCAAGATTATCAGACATCTGAGGAAACCTCATAACATGAGAGTTAGAAAACAAGCAATTTACTATACTGAGAATATACAAGAAGAATAAAGACTTTTTAAAAATCATTAATATCTATAAAGAGTAACACCCAGAGGAAAAAGAAACTTTAGCTGGGCATGGTGGTACACACTATAATCCCAGCACTCAGGAGGCTGAGGCAGGACGATCCCTGCAAATTCAAGGCCAGCCTAGCCTATATAGTGAGTTCAAGGCCAGTATGAACTACATAGTGAGAAACTGTCTCAAAAAACAAAAACAAAACCAAAAACAAAAACAAAAAGGGTGGGGGGATTTAGCTCAGTGGTAGAGCACTTGCCTAGCAAGCACAAAGCCCTGAGTTCAATCCCCAGCACCTCCCCCAAAGAAAAAGAATCTTTAGAATATGAAAATATGAAAACAGAAATTAAAATTTAAAGGGACCACAAGATGATAATTGAGGAAACCCCCCTAAAAAGTACAACAAAGACAAATATGGAAAAACAAGAGAAAGAAAAACTAAAAGACCAGTTTGGGAAGCCCAGAATCCAAATAATAAGAGAAAATGTAACACAGAAGAGCAAGTTATCAAGGAAATAAACTGAATTTCCCAGTACTAAAGAACAAGGACGAAAACAGTTTCCCAAAGGCCTATCGGGAAAATTCCAAAACACTGGGAACACAAAGAAAATCCTATAAAATCCTACAGAACCATGAAAACACGTGATATACAAAGGAATCAGAGCAGCTCTGCATTTCTTAACAGTAGTATCAATGGCTGGATGAAAATGGAATGAGACCTTTAAAAATTGGAAGAAAAATAACTTCCAACCTGTAATTCTATGCCCAATCAAGCCTCTCAATCAAATGTGACTATAGAATAGACACTCTCAGACATTTAAGCTTTAAAAAAGTTTATCCCCGTGTACTCCAGGAAGCTACTATAGGGTATGCGCCACCAAAAGGAAGGAGCAAACCAAGAAAGTGGAAAACATGAAATAGAAGAAATAGGAGACCTAACACATAAGAGATAAAAGAAATCCCCGGGGTTGGGGATTTAGCTCAGTAGTACAGCGCTTGCCTAGCAGCACAAGGCCCTGAGTTTGATCCCCAGCAACCCGCCCCCTCAAAAAAGAAAAAAAGAAATTCCTAACTATAAAGATTTCAGGATGACTGCTCCTTTACAGAAAGCAACCAGCTAAAATGCAGTGCCTGTGCTTATTAGCATGCTTGAAGTCCTTGGATCCAGCCCCGGCACCATAAATAAATGAATGAACTAACAAATAAACGGAGCAAAGAGACTTGGGCCAGACTCTTGAAGGTCATGATCACCAGGATCTGTTTTTATTCTGGTTTCTTAAACTGACAAAAATGAAAGAACCTGACCTAGATTCTTGGCTTCTCTGGACCACATGTTATGAGTTTCTTCTCTTCCATCTTTGCTTTACCACCTGGATTATCAAGGACACTCATTCCACTCACAGAATTTTTCTGTTTTGACTTATTTGGGAGAGCCAGAGGTTGGCCATGGTGAGCTGAGAAGTAGAAAAAAGTGCACTCCCTCTACCATATTCTTGCTGGATTGTCTAGTACTGGGCATTAACTGCAGTCCTGCCAGACAGTCATCTGTGGTGAGCCCTGTTTCTCAGGACTCATTCATGATGTGGTCCACCGATACCCTTCCTCAGAAGGAGCTCTTGGCTTTCTCGGCTAATCTGAAGCCAGACTATTCTCCAAGATAGTATTCAGTTTTATTCCTCCACCTGACAGTGGCAATACTACTGCCCTTTGTACACACATTCTAACTTTTTGGTTGTTCCTCAACTTTTATAATCTTTTCTTTATATACAAATAATTATTAATAAAAGTACATTTATTCTATAGGACTTTTTATTTAATACATAAGTAGATAAATGTCTAAAGGTCATTAACTGCTGTAGGAAAGGAACTTAAATTTAATACAATTGCATTTATTAATAGCTTCTTCTCCAAGAGACTTTTGCTTTCATTAAATCTTACTTAAATCAACACAAATTGCTGAAAGGTACACTACAGCAAAAGTAATAGCATCAAATATAAATACACTTGGCAGGGTACAGCTCTGCACTAACCATCAATCAACACAAAAATGAAAAGCTGTCCTCTTACTCCTCTTCCAGAGAGTAATTCAGGTTCTGATTCAGTTACCACATCCTAATGTAATATGTGGTAAGATAAATTTTTTGGTTGCCATCTGCAGGAAATTAGAAACTTCCTAGACAATTTATAGTTTGTAAGAAATAACAACAAAAAAAGTCAAAGAATCCTAGGGTATGCCTGGGAAGCCAAACTAATGAAACCAAATGACTTAGTGAGTTTGACACATACTCTAATCAATTATTATCATAGGAAATATAAAGGAACTTTAGTACTTCCTTTGCATAACTGAACTTGTGGTGGTAGTGGTTTTATGTATTAACACTCCAGCTTCTAGGCCCAATCTTTTTTTTTTTTTTCCCTAGTGCTGGAGCTTGAACTCAGAGCCTTATGCTTCCAAGGCAAGCACTCTAACCACTGAGCTAAATCCCCAGCCCAATACTTTAGCTTTTAAAAAGTGGGCCAATGAGACGAAACTTGGCAACCTTAAAGACAGAGGTTCTCTGTGTCTGCTTAGTAATAGAACTGTACCTTCTGTAAACTCAAGGATATAATAAACTTATATCCTTGGAACTGATTCACTTCTACTTGATTCTCTGAAAACTTTTAAATTTTCACTCTAATCAGAAAAAGGAAATTATGGGTGATCTCTTAGCAGGATGCTCAGCAGCCAAGCAAAAGGTAACTACATAGTGTTCTTAGCAGCAGAGGTTAGCAGGGATCTAATGAGAGAATATGACTAAACATTACTTTGAACACAGAGTACATTACAAAGCAAAAGTGTTTCCAATTCCTATTACCAAGCTTCACGAGTATCGCTAATCATGGACAGTAATTGCACAAACCATGCTGCTACCAAAGGAGGAATATAAACCTAGAACTCTGCATCTCAGTACTTTCTAAAGATCTAGTTCAAGCTAACTCATACCAAACAACTACAATTATATCTGAGTTCTTGGCTAAGTGAACTACCACCACAATAGCACAGCTGAATTCCACTTTGCCCCAATACCCTGTGATGACTCTAGCAGGCCCAGGATCCTGGGAACTATAGTTTTTCTTGTAATACCTATAATCAAAATGCAATTAACTTAACTGCTTCAGTATATTCAACTCCTACCTCTCTCTTTTCTGACATCCACCACTGTTCATGGGTTAATTCAGAGTGAGGGACATATTAAGTGCAGTAGGTAGACTTCTGACATATCCCCTAAGATTCCCAGTCTTACGTACCTACGCTACATAATTGCCAGGACTGTGATTAGGTTATGTTACTAAGGCAAAGTGATTTTTAAAAATGGAAGATTATCCAAGAAGGCTGGACCCAATTATGTGAGCCCTTTAAACCTAGAGGTCAGAAGGATCCAGCATTCTACTCCTGGCTTGAAGACCGAGGGGGCCAAACAAGGATAACAGGAAGCCTGAGTAGTCTCCAGCTGATAGCCAGCAAAGAAACAGAGACTTCAGTCCCACAACTGCAAGGCACTGAATTCTTCCAATTATCTGAATGAACTTGGAAGCAATTTTTTCCCCACAGCCTCCACGTGAGAACTTGGCTCAGTTCACATCTTGATTTTGGCCCTTTGATACTGAGAAACCAACCACACTGTCCAGCTGGGCTTCTGATCAGCTGAACTGTGAGCTAATAAATGTGTTTTGTTTTAACTCGTTAAATTTGTGGTGATTTGTTGCTTAGCAACAGAAAACTCATACATTACGCAAAATTGCTGAAATCTAGAATTTGTCTATATCTTGGGTTAAAGGAAAAAGATGATGAGTTCTTATCTTAGATTTCTGGCATCCTATATATAAAACTACAAGTATGATTTTGAGTAAATTACTTTAATCCTTCAGGCTTCGGTTTTATTTAAAAAAAAAGAAACAAAACCAGACACATCTTAGGATCACTGAGATCCTAAATACAATAGTGTTGAGAGCTCATTCTGTCAAAATGATTGTTTTTCTTACTACAGAAACACTTTTTTGTAAAATACGTAACTGAAGACTAGACTAGGTGATGCTTACTTCAACAACACAGCACAAGAGAAACACCTACTCCTTGTCTATGGTTTAATTTTACACTTAGCTATAGTCAAAAGAACTAAAGGATGCATCTAGGACATGTTCTAAATATTTTATATCAGATCCTTCTTAAAAGAGTATTGTAAGGGTTTGGATTTAGCTCAGTGTTCGAGCACTTGCACAAGGCCCTGAATTCGAGCCCCAGCACCAAAAAAAAAAGAATAAGTATTTCTGTGAACCAGATAGTAAATTGCAAAAGACATGTTTTGTTTATTTGATATGCCTCAAACTTTAATAATTTTAAAATTAGCATCATTGTAAGTTTAGAACCATCACCCTAAGCACAGTATAGTCATTCATTACTATTCAAATTGAGCAAAGTGAGAAGTTTCAAATCAAGTCTATGATGGAACAGTATGATTGTTATGGACAGTAAACCAACAAACCAAACCTTTAAGAGTAATATCTTTCCTTAAGAATGAAACCACAAGACCCTGCTTGGTGCTCCAGCCCACTGAACATATTTATGAGTTCTCCTTGAGGAAAATATTTGGCCTGGCATGGCAGTACATGCCTGTAATCCCAACATATGGGAGGCTGAGGCAGAAGGATCACTGCAGGTTCGAGGCCAGCCTAGATTACATAGCGAGTTCAAAACCAGCCTGAACTACACAAGACCAGCCTGAACTACATATTAACTGTCTCAATTAAAAAAAAAAGAAAAAAGAAATTCATTTATGGGACAGCATGTCACTGGAGGCAGGGAAGATTATCTATCTTCTTTGAAAAGGAATAAGGCCTCAGTAAAGACAAAGGCTACCTCTGGATAAAATTAAAAATAGTGTCACACTGCAGCCAACAACTTCCTTTCAAATCCTAATACATCTACCCAAGAAAAACATGTAAAGCCTCTGTTGTAACATTCAGAATCATATATAACAAAGATCAGGGTCCACCTCTGATTCATTTTACTTTTCTATTACAGGACTAACACTCAAGTTCCTTAAGATAATGAGGTAACTAGGGTTAAAACACAGACTTGAATTCAATTATAAATCACTCTTAATACAGTTTTGCCACAAAATTTATCACATTTCCACTAAAGGATAGTAAGCTCTTTTAAATCTACTAGTTTCAATTTTACTATCTTTAATACTACATTATCTCATAGGACTAGTGTGAAGAAGAAATAGTGAAATGGATATAAAGCACTTTGTTTTTCAAAGTGCTTTGTAAAAGTTAAATAATATATGATGATAGATCCACTGAAACTGGCTCATATCCCTTCTTCAATTCCCACCCCTTACAAAGAATTTGGTTAGAACTGGAGAGAAGGAAATAATGGATAACTTTAAAAGCAATAGGAACGTTCTCTTCCATTTTCAAGGAATGGCCCAAGAAGGATGGCAAATGAAAATCTTATCTCACCTATCATTTATAGAGAGACAAACCAGATTCTGAAATCACTACCTATTGGTGCCTATGATCTAAACAGGGGTTATATAGGGCTGGAGCATGTGCCTCAAAAAAGAAGGAAAGAAAAAGGATACTTCAGAGGAAGGAACAGTCCCAGAGGGGAAAGTGACGGTTCATGCCCTCCATGACCATCCAGGAAAAAATGCTAAAGGACTAGGTAAGATTTAAACAGTTTATCCATTTGGTTCCGTTCTGCCTCAGCAGCCACACAGCTAAACTCAGCACTGCAGAATAAAACTTCTTGGTTTCACAGTGACTAAAGGCATGTGTGTCTCAAAATATCACATGAACTGCATAAACATGTACAATGTTTATGTCCCTTTTATTCAATAAAGGTGGGAGTGATAAATAAATAATAGTCATTAGATTTTAGTAGAGGACAGGACAAGAGCTTTCGCTCCTAGTTAAGGATTCCTTCAATCTACCATGGCCTTCTAGAATAGTATCTTTTTCCTGAGTCCACTCAGGGAGCACTGAAAAATCCCAGGCAGTAGTCATGTTAACCACAGGTCAGAAATGCCATTTAGTATGCCAAGAGTATCAGGCAATTTTAGTTCATTCCCAATTTCAATAATTTACTTATAAATTTGAAATAATTTACTTATTAACTCAAAGCAACAGACCTAATTTCTCTCCTAACTGCATAAAACAAACTACTTTCCATAAATCTAATTTCTTAAACATAATTAAAACAAGGGGAAAACTGTCTTAGTATTAGGATTCAATTCTCTAACAGTTCTTTAACATTACTCCTCTAGTGGTCGAATAAGGCAAGTGTTTGAGAAAAGGGGAAAGTAACTTTTTGTCTGTAGCTCTTCAGCTCATCTTAAAGCTGTGGAACTGTCTAACCTGCATCTGAGATAGGTGACAGCTTAGACAAAAGAAGGAGAGGCCACTCTGGCCCACTAGTCCAGCACAGAACAGGTGGAAGCCAGCCAGGGATACTTCATTCCTCCTACTAGTCTACGTGGCTAGACCCCTTACACACTATAAGGTACTCACAAGGTGGAAAAACAACTTGTCAATAAAGTGCTTGGAGTCTGGAAATTCTAGTTTCCTATCAAGTATGGGGCAGACATACCCATCTTCTTTGCTGCTGGGAAAGAAACAAAAGCCCCGCATGTATAGTCTGTCGTTTGGTGAGTGAAGAATAAGCAAAGTTTCCTTTCTTTCAAACATCCTAAGGTTCTCATAAAACTTTCAAATATATCGTTCTCACTTCGGCAGCACATATACTAAAACTTTCAAATATACACTTACAAAACAGTATGTTAACCTACTTCTTGAGCCCCCAAATACCGATGCTGCCTTCCTCATTTTCTTTTTTTTTTTTTAACAGTAAAGAACTAAAGAAACTGAGTTTAAATTAAGAGAAGACAATTTATTTAAAAGTGGTGAAAAGGGGGAAAGGAAGGTAACAGATAGCTACTCAACAAGTAGGGAGCATTTGAAAGTGAAATACTCTGTCTTCATTTTCTTAGTAAGCCTCCCTCCTTTACTGCCTCCGCTAAGAAAAGATTGATACTCCTTTAAAAAAGGGGTGTTGCCCATTTAGAAACAAGTTGGTGACTCAGGAATGCTGTTTCCCAATTACCGTAGCAACCGTTTTCTCCTCCCATGTTATGATATGAGTAGCAGGACTCTACTCTTCCTCAAGGGTAGGCACGTCTGTGACACACCCAAGGCCCAGCAGACAGGAAGTTTCTGCAGTCACTATTACTTCTACATACAGGCACCAAGTACATGCCTGTTTTAAATCCCATTCCCAAACTTCATTTCTAGTGCTCACTTTGGCAGCACATATACCAAACTTCATTTCTAAATGATTGTTACACCTTTTTTTCTATCCTCACATCATTCTTGAATACCCAGAAATAATGATAGTGTACTGATAACACCATAACTAATCCAAAAATTATACACTGCTATTCAAAAAGCCAGACTTGCTCTTATGAAACTACAGTTATTTTTCTGGCCTTGTACAAATGTAGGATTTTTTTTTTTTTTTGAGACAGGGTCTTACCATGTAATTTGGGGTGGCCTTGAACTAACTGTAGTTTAGGCAATCCTCCTGCCTCAGCCTCCCAAATGCTGGGATTATAGGCATCCACCACTATACAGGGCTCAGAATAGGTTTTTATTTTGAAAAAATTTTAGGAGGGACAAAGGAGAGCACAGGAATGAAATGAAATCTCATCATTCCTCCTACCCAGAAATATAAATCAGAATTAAAGTCCTGATACTCCCACTAATCAGACTGTATTGATCTATGTTCTAACACAAACACATATAGAATTTTATGTCAAGGTACTTAGGCTCCAAAAACACTTCTATTATCAAGTATTTTTCTCTTTGGTTTTAATTATTAAAAAACACTTCATTTCAGAAAACAAATTACTCTTTTATACACATCTACATTTCCTTAGAAAAAAACAATATAACTTTTATAATAAAAAGTACATTTCAGAGCCTGGGGATTTAGCTCAGTGATTAGAGTGCTTGCCTTGCAAGCACAAGGGCCTGAGTTCGATCCCTGGCACCACAAAAAAAAAAAAAAAAAAAAAAGTACATTTCCATTTCAAATAAAAGTAGCAATTTTCAAAGATTACAAAACTGGAAAATATTTCTAACATAATTTTAAAAGCAGAAAACAGCTGGGCATAGTGGTACACACCTCTAATCCTAGTACTCTGGGAGGCTGAGACAGGAGGCTTTATATTTGAGCTCAGCCTGTTAGTAATTTATCGAGATAGTCTCAAAAAAAAAAAGGGTGGGGACTAGAAATATAGCTAAATGTTAAGGCCCTGGGTTCAAGCTCTAGTACACAAAATAAAAAATAAAAGAAAGAAAATTGGGGCCCCTGATACTGTTTTGAAAATGTATGTATGTAGATTCAAAATATCATTAGCACCACATACAAAAGCAAAGTAACATTCCAGTTCCATATTCAAAATGTCCACACATATTTACTCTTTTCCAGTAGTACTATCTTTTTGAGATTTTGTTTTGTTTTGTTTTGTTTTGTCTTTTGAGACAGGGTCTCACTCTGTAGTTCAGGCTGGCCATATTCCTGCCTAGCCTCCTGAGTACTGGGATTACAAACATGGGCCACCATGCCTGATTCCAGTAGTACTATCTTTAAGGAAACATGGCAGCAGCCACAGTTATAAAATTTAGGAGTGACAATGCAGTGTGAGGAAGAATACTTAAGAGTTAGTACAGTCTAAAACCTAACTCACCTAATTATATGACTCTGAGCAACTTTATACCAACAGGCCTCTGTGTTCTCCTCATTTTAAGAGGAAGCTGGGTCAAGTCATTTCTAAGAGCCAGGTATGGTGGTAACACGCCTATAACCCCAGTGGAAGGCTGAGTTCGGAGGATCACAAATTCAAGGCCAGCCGAGGCTACATAAAAAGTTCAAGGGTAGCCTGGACTACATAGAGAGACCATATCTCAAAACATTAAAAAAAAAAATCATTTCTAGGGTCTCTTTAGGCCCCACAAGAATTGCACTTAGTTACTAATGTTCTTTTTCAGGGTTCCCCAATGTCTGCTGCTTGCATGATAATACATATCCTACAGTGGTTTCTCACCACTTCTTCTTGTGGTTTCAATCACAGGAAACAGACGTCACCCATGGGCCTAGAAGTAAGTAACGAACGAGCCCTGGCGGATGTAAAGAGCTGCCAACTAAGACCAACTCCCACTTTTTTAAAATACAAGAACCAAGAAATCACTAGAGACCTCTATGTCTGGGGAGCTTTGACAAACATCTCACAAAAACTAACAAAACTAAAAATATCTCTGTAGGCCCCGTGCAAAATGAAGTAATTTTAGAATAGTCCAAAACTATTTGCTTCTATGGCCAAATCAAGGATGAAGGAATTCCATAGCTAAGGATAGGTGTATTATGTGTTTAGAAAACATAGAGCACTCCTATCATAACTACCATTTTTTGTGGAGAACCAAACATACAGTACCCCAAGACATAAAGATTCATCCTTGTCCTCTTTATAATATTGTATGTGTTGGGAATTTCGCTCAAGTGGTAGAGCACTTGCCTGGGAAGCTCAAGGCCCTGAGTTCGATCCCCAGCACCAAAAAAAAAAAAAAAAAAACCTATATTGTAAGTAAACTTTTCTGTAGCCATGAAAGACTAATACTAATAGACTAAAACTAATAACATGGGGACTTCGCAATTATTCATTTTAAATGTATGTTAATCTTTAGAGCCCTGGGCTAAATACTGCTCTCATTTATAATAGTAAAAGTTGGCAGCTTTTTACTATGTAAAATAATGCAGAGCTCTTTAATCCTACAGACATGTTCCTTCATTAACATAACACAAAGCTATAAGATACTAGCTTCAGAGATAAATTAATAACTTTTTTCCACACAGAACTCTTATGGTTGGGGTTACATCAGCAGTTCTCTCTGCTTCATAGTTACCTTGGTGAGACAGGACCAATATTTTCAAAACTGTCAATCTCCTAAATTAGACCATGGAAATGGAGAGCCTTGAAAATAATCACAAGATTACCAAGACTAACACTGAAACTAAATTATATAAAAGGCTATTGCTAACATGAGCTAAGTACTACCACTGCTCTCAGGAACCTTACAGGCTAGAAGGGAGATAAGCCTTCAAAACAAGATATAAATATATACCTTTGCCTTCAAGAAAGTCTAAAGAACACTTCAAATAAGCATACAATCAAAAGCTAAACTGCACTATACTGAGAACACTTAGAAGAAACATTAGGACCCAAAGACAGGTTTAGATTGTTCCTGCAATGGCATTATCCACCTGTGTCTACAATTTGGTTATACATCTTTAGATCTAGTTGAAAAGTCAAAATTTTTAAATCTGGAGTAATCTCTGAAAGTCTGAAAACATGGATCTACAACACTGATAAAGACTGGAAATCAAACAAGTGTAACTGTAAACTCCATCTTGATAGCAGAGATGATTTGCTGGACTAGTCATCTTAACATTAATCTATGCATGTTCTTAGGTAATTCTGATTAATTTACTGTCACCACTACACATCACATGACCCAAAACTGACATCAACATGCATCACATGTTACAAAGCACTAATTTTCAGTCCTGTTTCAACAGGTTTTTACAGAAAGAAAGCTCAAAGCACTGGCCAAAGGTAAAATAATCTCTTGAAGTGGCTTTATCTTTCCTAAATGATTTATCTCTTACTCATCCTTGTAACTATTGTAATCAGACCATTTCTCTTCACTACCACCACACATTTATACTCAAGCCTCTGTTGACCCTCCTCCCCACCTCACAAAACCCCTTCCTCTCTACCCTGCCAAATTCATGACTTTTCTTCCAGGACCAACCATATCCGTCACCCCCTCCCATCTATGAAGCTAAAAGACACTGCCCACAATCACATCTGGATTACTTACAAAATCTGGGCTATTAGTACAGACCTTGGAAATGATTCACAATAACACTCTAATTTTACAACAGCATTAAATGCCACAAAAAGCGAAGTGACTTGGGCAGAGTGTATAGTTCAGTGGTAGAGCACTTATCTAGCACTCTTGAAGCCTTGGGTTCAAGCCCCAGCACTGGGATGTGTGTGTGTGTGTGTGTGTGTGAAAAGACTTGCCCAGAGTTCACAGAATTAATTAGTAGTAAAGTCACAACCAAGCATCAATATATGGAAAGACTATTGTAAAGGGAGTGAGAGATAAGGATCTAGTTCTAGGCCTAGTCATCTGCCTGCCTAGACTAATTTTTGTGGGGGTGGGGATTGAGGCAGGGTCTCACTAGGCAGCCGGGTTGGCCTCAAACTTGTACCCTCTTGCCTTAGGCCCCTGAGGGCTGAGATTCTATGGTAGCATTTCTTTATAAAAATAAAGAGGTTGGGGTTGGGAATTTAGCTCAGTGGTTAGAGTGCTTGCCTTGCAAGCATGAGGCCCAGAGTTCAATCCCCAGCACAAAAAAATAAAAAAATAAAATAAAATAAAATAAAAATAAAGAGGTTGGGGTTGGGAATTTAACTCAAGTGGCGCTTGCCTAGCAAACACAAGGACCTAAATTCAACCCCCAGCACCCCCCAAAAAAATAAAGGGGTTGCCAGTCATGGTGGTTTACACCTGCAATTTCAGTGAGTTCGAGGCCAGCCTGGGCTACACAATGCATTCAAAGCCAATCCCGGATTACAGAACAAGACTCTGTCTCCAAATAAATGAATGAATGAATGAATGAATGAATGAATGAATATAAATAAATAAATGGGTTAAATTAAATAATTTTATGATGTTTTTCACCTCCAGCATTCTAAGGTTCCTGAAACTTAGGTCTTTCTGACTCTCGATTTAATAATCTTTCCATTTAATTCCCCCATTTTTTCTGAATTTCTATAGCATTCAGTTTTATGCTCAGGGTCTTAGAACTTTTTCTAACTTTTCTTTATAAAAAATAAAGAGGTTGGGGTTGGGAATTTACAGACACAGCTGATACAGACACAGCCGACATTACACTCTCTTAAAAAAAGCAAGGACTGGGGTTGGGGATTTAGATCAGTGGTAGAGCACTTGAGTAAGCACAAGGCCCTGAGTTCAATCCCCAGTACCCCCCTCCCAAAAAAGCAAGGACTGAACTTCATATGATAACTACATTACTTCTTCATCAGACTTTGGATCCAGGGTAGATCCATGATGATTCAGGCAAACAAGACAAACTATTTTCTGGTCTTCACCACCAGACATACAGAAAATCCTAGTCCTGGGTACTTAGATCTCTATGGTAATGTCTTAATTATTAACTACAGGTAAATAACTGCCAGGTCTAAAGAACAAACTTCAGGAGTCCCCAGACTCAGAAGAAACCCTGGAATTATTAACTATTTGCAATTCTTAAAGTCCAATTTTAGGGCCACAAAGAGAGGTCTTTAAAAATACCAAATGTGAACACAAAACATAAAAAGGCTAACTATACAAGATGGTCTTGGCAAAACTTTCTTCTTCCTGTGTCATCACCACTTGCTGCTCTCAGCAATTTAACAACTATAACTACTGAACAGGTGACACTATTAAAGATGTTCTGCTTACAAGGGAGGCAAGGTGTTTTAAAAAATAATAACTTACACAACTGCTTAATAACTCATGAGCCAGGGGAAAGATAGGTTTTGCATCCACTGTAATAGCTACTTTTTCAGGCCTAAGATAAGAAAGGTTTAATTAAGATTCTTCCAATAGCTGCAAAGTCTAAATTGCTTACAAAAGGCATTTAGGCATTTAGCCAATGCACACTGTCTGTCTAAACTCAGTACTGTACTTCCTTCCCAATGGAACTCTAGGAGAATCTGGTTCTAATGGACTACAGATGACCAAAGGACTTTAAGGGACACTACTTAAATTCTCTAAGAAATTCCTAGGAGTGAATACTCTTTTATACCACACCCACAAAAAGTGGACACATGTAAATTGTCAATACAACGTAATGAATAAATGTATGAGTTTTTTCATAAACTAAACCTAGGTTTGAATCTTAGCTCTGCCACTTGCTAGTTCTATGTCCTCAAGTAGGTTGCTTGAGCTGAGTTCTAGCTTAATCACCTATAAAACAAATAATAATAGTATCTATTTTATAAGGTCAATGTAGACATTAATGAAATATTGTATCTAAAGCTTAGCTTTAGGGACAGAGTTAGCATGCAATAAACAGCTGCTATTATTACTGTGACTGTTATTCTTATCCTTTCAGTCTAGAATGCATTAATCTTCCTTATATATAAGGATGCTGAACATTCTTTAATATTTACAGGTAAGAAAACTGTTATCATGACCTAACTTGAAAAAAATGCTCCCAGGATAAATGAAATCTCAAAGATCCCTGATCCTGAGTATTAGAATGTTCTGTCTTGTCTAAAAGAAAAAACTTATATCCCAAAGTGAACATGTGGAACATGACTCACATATCACTAGTGGAAAAACAGGCAAATTTAAGAGCTAAATCTATAAAACTTTTAGAAGAAAACAGAGAATCTAGGGATTGTGATTTGATCTGACTTGATTTGATTTATTTTTTGAGTGCTGGGGATCGAACTCAGGGCCTTGCACTTGCTAGGCAAGCCCTCTACACTAAGCTAAATCCCCAACCCCTAGGGACTGTTATTTTAGCATAGATTTTTAAAATACGACACAAAAAGCAAAAATGCAAAACCACAGACTTCATCAAAATTAACATTTTGGTTCTTTCAAAATATACTATTAAAGAAAATGAAATGGAGCCAGATATGGTAGTGCCTAAAATTCCAGCCCCCTGGGAGGCTGAAGCAGAAGGGTCACACATTCGAGAGCAGCCTGGACGACTTAGCGAGACACTGACTCAAGATTAAAAAAAAAAAAAAAAGAGCTAAAAAAGGACTGGGAATTTAGCTCACCGTGAAGGCCTTGAGTTCAATTCTCAGTACCAAAAGAAAAAAGAAAGAAAGAAAAGGTTAAGCCAGATGAGGAATAAAAGCTTTCAAAACATATATCGAACAAAAGACTTGTTATGTAGGCTATAAGAAAAAATTAATGGACAAAAAAACCTTGAAAGATATATATATGAGATATATATATATATATGAAAAAAACAAGGACATGAAAAGATGCTCAACATCGTTAGACACTTGCAAATTAAATCCACACTGAGGTATCACCACATACTCATTACTATGGGTAAAATTTAAGACTAATCAAAGCAAGAGTTGGCAAGGAGCTAGAACTCTTATACTTGCTGATAGGAATGTAAAATGCCACAACCACTTCGGAAAACAATTTGGCAATTCCTTTAAAAATTAAACACATATCTAGTATATGAGCTAGTCATTCCATTCCATGATACGTATCCTAGAAAAATGAAGACATATATCTAACCAAAAACTTGTACATGAATGTTCACTACAAAAAAGTCCAAAAAAACCAGAAACAATCTAAATATCTATCAATAGGTAAACAAATAAAAAATTGTGATAAAACCATACAATGTAATACCACTCAAAAATAAAAAGGAACAAACTACTGCATGCTAAAACCCCAGCACTCTGGGAGGCTGAGACAGGAGAATCACAAGTTTGAGCCCAACAGGGACAACTTAGTGACTTAAGTGAAACTCTGTCTCAAAATAAAAAATAAAACAGGGCTCAGGATGTAGCTCAGTGCAAAGGCCCTGGGCTCAATCTCTACTACCACACAAGAAACAATAGTCAAGCAAATCACTGCTTACCCCGGGATGGGAAGAACAGGGAGGCGGGAAAGAGGAGTGAGAGGGAGAGATTACAAAAGGTCGAAAGAAAACTTTTGAAGGTGATGAACAGTCATTATCTTAACTGTGGTAATGATTATGTACTTTAAAGATGTGTTTATTGTATGCTAATCAGACATTGATGAAACTGTAAAGAATGGGAAGTGAGGGTACTTTATGACATCCTACAGTTATGACATCAAGGGGGAGAGGTTAGGGCAATTACCAAGATTCGCTCTGTTTTCAATTGACCTTGGGGTCACAGGTAGTTTGTAAATTAGCCTTGGTTAGGTTCTTAAAGTATGTTAAATTTTTAAAGAAAATACAAAAAATCATATGCCTTCACACGGCACTATAACATAGGAAATAAATCACAGAATCAGAAATTTGGAAAAATAATCTCGGACACCACAAACTCTACCTACATTTGCTACCCTACCAAAATGCCCAAAAAGCTGCTGCCTAAGGACCACTTATAATCACCACCGAAGACGGAATTTTCCATCCAAGAATACTTCTACATAAGAATGCTGTGTGTGTTTGTTTTTTTGGTGCTGGAACCTCCACAAAGTAAGCAAGCACTCTATCACTGAGCCACTCCTCCAGCTCCCTAAGTGTTTCTTTTAATTTAATTATGCGCATTCTCCTTCGTATCCCCGTTTTTTCCCTTTTTTTTCTTGAGCTAGAGTCTCACTGTGCAGTTCAGGCCAGCCTTGAACTCAGTGTGTAATGTAGGCTGGCCTCAAACTGATGATCCTCCTGCCTCGGTCTCCCAAGTGCTGGGATCACAGGTGTGCGCCACCACACCCAGCTGTCCCCTTTCTTGAAGGAAAGAAATATAAATAATACTTAAAGGGTAAACTGACTCCCTAACTATCACAGAGCTAAGCAACAGAGAACCAGTTTTTTCGATCTTTTCCCTCAGTCTCACAGTTTCTAGTATATCTGTTCCTCCTAAAGTCCCTTTCTACTACTTCCAAAATCCTAAAATTCACATAAAGAAATGCAGACTCCAAAATTTTTTTTCTCTTTCTTCATTTATTCAATTTCTACCTTCTAGCTCCTTGATGTTTGCAACCTACAACTGCAAGAAATGACTAACACACTGAGTGGTTTTTGGCCTAGATAACACTGGAAGTCCCTTCTAGCTCTAAAGTTTTAAGGCTACCATACACGGTAAGCTAAGCTTTAACAATGAATGTAAGTAAGAATCTCAAAGTTGACCGAACAACAATGCACCCAATTATCCTGCAGTCAGTAGTAAATTCATTAAAATACTTAGTCCTAATATTTGTCTTTTTCTTCAGTATTTCTTTTCTAGTATTTCCTTAAAAAGAGTTCCTTGATTCTAAAAATTGTTTGTAGCTAGCTGTGCACCAGTACAGCTAACTGCATGCCTGTAATCCCAGCACTCTGGGAGGCCGAGACAGGAGGATCACACTTTTGGGCCCAGCTCCTTAACAATTTAGAAAAACTGTCTCAAAACAAAAAGTGAAAAAACGAAAAAGGTGGAGGGCTTGAGGGGCAGGGGAGGAACCCAGTGTGAAGGCTCTGGATTCAATTCTCAGTATCTCAAAACAAAAACAAAAAACAAACCTGTGTTTGTAAAAACAACAAAGAAATTAATACAAGGAGAATACTCAATGATTGAAATATTCTTTACTTTGCAATTTTAGCTTTGAGGTTTTAAGAAATTTTAGTTTCAATAGCTTCTGACTGCTGATTCCCCAAAAGCCTGGCTGTGCCCAAACCAGCTCCTACGGAAGCAGGTAAGAAAAACACAGAGGTGACAGTCTGTGGGGCAAGGGAAGAGTGTGGCTTTTGTCTCAGTTTACTCTAACTAGGGGTAATTTGCCAATGCTGCCCACTCCCCCACACTGACACCACCCTCCCACCCCCACCGCCCGCCATGCACACACAAGGCCTTGCACTAAGCTACACCTCCAACCCTTTTTAATTTGTTTTGAGACAGAGTCTCACTAAATTGCCCCAACTGGCTTTGAACTTTCAATTCCTGCACAGCCTCGTGAGTAACCTGGATTATAGACATGCATCACCACCCTGGCTTCTAACGCTGCTCCTTTACAGGTAGCAAGAGGTGTATTTTTTCCTACTGCTTTCAAACAAAAGTAACCAAAAATAGAAAGCTCAAGATAAAAAATAAAAATACTTAATACAAAGCTACTTTCAAAATGTGAATGGTTTATATAAGCTATGAATATTTCTACCAAGACATAAAATGTGAGAAAAGTCCACTTACCTATTCAAACGCTTTAATGTCTTGTGTATCATGTTTTATTAATAAACGTGATTTTGGGGGGTGGAGTTGAGACAAAATCTCACTATGTATTCTAGGCTGGCCACTGAAGAGGTAACACTGACCAAGAATAACTCGGCAATCCACCTATAAAATATCCCGAGGGTTGTTAGGGATAACAAAAAGCTATTCTGCCTTATAGGATATAAAATTAGTCTATTCTGACCAACACATTCATGAAAAAGTTAAATCATTCTTCATTTATTACTGTTTTCTTAGCTTTTTTTTTATTTTGGGTGCGGGGATCAAACTTGGGGCCTTTGTGCTTGCTAGGCAAGCACTCTACCACTTGAGCTAAATCCCCAACCCCTTCTTAGCTTTTTAAACAAACACATAATCTACAGGTCATGAAACTCTCAGGTTTTTTTGTTTTTGTTTTTGACTACTGGGGATTAAACCCAGGGCCTCTGCACTGAGTTACATCCCTAGCACTTACTTTTTATTTATTTATGTGTACGTGCATGCAGTACTGGAGACTGAACTCAGGGACTCACACGTGCTGGGCAAGTGCTACATCCTCAGCTTCTAACCCTTGTTTTATTTCCTATTTCTCTGTCTCTCTCTCTCTCTCTCTTTTTTTTTTTTTTGGTAGTGGGGATCAGACTCAGGGCCTTGTGCTTGCTAGGCAAGCAATCTAACCACTGAGCTAAATCCCCAGCTATTTCTTATTTCGGAGATAGGGTCTCACTAAATTGCCTGGAATGGGTTCAAACTTGCAATCCTCCTGCCTCAGTCTTCTGAGTTTATAGATGTATGCCACCAAACTCAGCTTTTCAGCTCTTTTTTAAAAGTTGTACCCCAACATTTTTACCAAATCTTCTAATTCTAAGACATCAATTCTACCTTTTTTGAGAAAGAATTTTGAGACAAGTACATGTAACAATAACGAGTGGACCTGTGGGCTTGCTTGCTTTTCTTTCTCTCTTTCTTTCTCTCTCTTTCTTTCTTTATAGGGTCTTGCTATGTAGTTCAGGCTAGCCTCGAATTCATGGCAATCCTCTTGCCTCTGCCTCCTGAGTGCTGGGACTACAGGCGTGTGCCACCACACCTGGCTGGGCTAGTTTTAAACACAATGCAACAGCTGGGGATTTAAACTCAGTGGTTAGAGTGCTTGCCTTGCAGGCACAAGGCCCTGAGTTCGATCCCCAGCACCAAAATAAATAAATAAATAAATAAATAAATAATAAATAAAGACAATCCAATGAGGGCAGAAATTTTTAAAATATCATTTTGTCATCTTAATAACATTCCTGGGCTGGGGATTTGGTTCAGTGGTTAGAGTGCTTGCCTTACAAGCACAAGGTCCTGAGTTCGATCCCCAGCACCTTAAAAGAAAAGAAAAAACTCCTGAGGCTTCCCTACATTATCCAAACTAAATAATCCCTGTGTCTATTATCTCTCTAAAAAAATACATTTGTATAAAGCTCTATTTCTTAGTTTTCTGCTGCTTTTTGGATAAAAGTTAATGTCTTCTTGAGCCAGGTGTGAAGGCACACACCTATAATCCTGGTGCTCAGGAGGCTGAGGCAGATGGATTGCCAGGAGTTCAAGGCCAGCCTGGGCTACATAGTGAGTTCAAGGCCAGCCTACATAATGAGACCCTGTCTCAAAAAATAAAATGAAACAAAACAAAAACCAAAAAGGATGTTCTTGAAGGAGACAAGCAGGAATCTGCATGAACAGCCCCACTTTTTTCATATTCTCTACACTTCCTATTATCTCCTTAAAATTCTGCACGGCACCCTTTTACCTGTAAGTGCTCTCATTTCGGTCAGGAGACTGTAACTACATAGTTATACTCTCATCATTGCTTTTAAGAGAGTATAAAACTGCAACATTGAAACATAATAATTCAACATGGGCATCTAAAATTAAACAAGATTTTTAAAATTCTCTGTTCCCTCTAATTTGTACACTAAAATTCATGTTTTACAAAGTTGCGTTCCCAGCCGAATGGAGAAGCAATATTCTCTCGGATGTTTCAATTTCTCAACAATATGAGAAGCCATGGAGTCTACTAAATGCAGGAATACTCTGCAGCCTCCTAACCTCTTGGCTGTACTTGATCCCCTTACATATATTTCAGAAATCAGTCTATTTGATATCTACATTCATCACTGTTGAAAAGTAAAAAACACTGTTAGAATTTTTATTTTCCTTCATCTAAAGGGAATCCTAAAGGAATGGGAATAATTCCAAAGAAGCAACACACTTATGGCCCAGGAGAAGACAGACTCATGAAGAACCAAGGAGGATTACCAGGCAGCCTGGCTTCAGCCACTCTTGTCAGTATCTCTAACAATCTTGGGCAATTTAGGAGCTCAGCATTCCTATCAGTTGATCTGGACTAAGAATTTGCATAAGGCCAGAAAGGTATGTAGCAGCAACTAAAGAGACTGTAGCCCCTCAAATGCAAACAACCTTTGAGTACACTTAGTCCAAAAAGGTGCAGTTTTATAAAACGCATTCTTAATGGAGTTCTAGAGGAGAAAAGGTGGAGTAGGCGAAAGAGCTTTGAGTTTGGTTTCAACCTGCAGTTCAAGAAAACTAAACCACTGGTAACAAAAGCACACTGGCAATCTCACCCACTCCGCCCACCCATACATACACAGACACACAAAGAGAAGTGGATTGCAATGCTCCTCCTCATCTCATTTCTAGAGTAATAAAAAGAGCAATGACAAAGAGAATATTCTGATGCCTTGGGGTAGATTATACTTGGGAAACAAGGGGTTAAGTAGTACTACTTCCCGGGAAACCTTCCAATTCCCTAAGTGTTAATGCAATTCCTCTCACTACTATAACACCTAGTTTTAAAAATTCAGCAGGGTAAGGGTTAAGACCAACAACATCTCAGAAAAAAGAGAACTTGGTTCACTGCCACCCTCTTTAAAGCAAATAGGAACAACTCCAAGCCAAATCCATTCAGCATATACAAGACCACGTGGACATGCCAAAAACAGGTGAAAAGAAATTTGAGTTCTCTCAGGTTTCTCACTTTACAGCACCACACACTTAAGCAGATTTCACAAACTTGTGAAACTCATAAGTGTTAGATAAAAGTATATATAAAAGTCTTACATACAGTACTAAAGATTTAAAAAACATTAACAAGTCATGAAGGTCACTACAAATCAGCAGAAATAACTAGAATTCGGGTGAAGAAGGTCAAACAGTATCCATGGAAACAAAACCAAAAAGATACACAAACAGAAGGCACACAGGCCACAGAACAAAAGTTTTAGAAGGAAAGATCTCTAACTAGGGGGTCAACTCTTACCCTAAAGTAATACAGAAAAATGTTGCATAGTCACCAAAGGGAGAGGGGGTGTCACCACTACTAACCCTGTATTTGTGAAAAGAAAGGTGTTCACTAGATAAAAACAGGCAGTTACTGAAGGCCTGTATGTCACTGGAAAGGTCAGTCCAGGAGCACCTGGTCTTGCTAGAAATAGGTGGGAAGAGATGAGTCACTATTTTATTTCTGCTTAAGTATGCTCCACATCCCAACCCTCTGGGTCACAAAACATTTTCTGGCTGTTTCCATTACTTTATCAGTTTTCTTACCAAAGTTGTGGAGCAGGGCCAGAATACTGCGGGGTACCAAGAGAAAACGAGAGGTAAGCTACAAGCCATGTGGTTGTTTGAAAGAGATACTAAAGTTACCACATTAGTACCTGGAAAAGAAGACTAAGTAAATAACTAGTTACCAACTAGCAAATGTAAGACCAAAACTCTTTCCCTCTCTTGAACAGCGCTCAATATCTTTATAAGCTTTTATAGTAAAAAGCAAACAGCTCCCTAGAGAGAGGAGTAAGAGAGATTTAAGATGGGCAAAAGGTAGTAAAACATAATTAAAACTACACGATTAGCAGTATTCATTCCCTCAGACTTGGAATGTAAGTGGCACCTGAGGAAAAGAGATGTTAGTAACTTTGGGACGCAGAAAGAGGCAGAAGAGGAGTGGAGGAGATGGTCTTCGTAGGAAATGTATAAAAAGCAATTCAATTACTCATAAACTTACGCGACTTAAGTCTAACTTCCTACCTACAGGGAAGGTTTATTACCATCCTGGGTCAAGAAAGGCATAATTATGAGAAAAGTTCTAATCTCCTGAAAAGTGACAAGCAACAGGGCAAAGAAACAGGTTCCTTGGATAGAGAAATGTTAGGAAGCCAATCATCGCCATACCCCAATGATGACGGGACCTGAAGAGGAACCCCTCCACGTAATCACAAGGACAAACGTCCAAGGGAGGAGGGGAGGCAGGACCCAAGTCAGGTAACATTCCTAAGGGGAAGGATTATCAGGTGACACCGGGCAGAGGGCCGGGAGGGGGACGGGGACGGGGACGGGGCTGGAGGAAAGTTAGCAGGTGAAAGAGATCAATCATGAGGCAGCAACCTTAGGAGAAGGAAATGAGAATATCAAAAAAAATGGGGTAACGATGAGAAGAGAAAATGGATCCAGAAGACCACAGGCGACCAAAAAGAGAAGGCGTGTTTGGGCACTAGAGGCAGAAGAAAGGAAGTGTGGCTGAGAGGCGGCGGGCCACGGGGGTGGCGGGACTGAGCCTGCGGGCTGGGGCGCGAGGGGCGCCGCGACAGCGCAGGGCAGAGCCAGGTGGGACTCGGGGCTTCCCGAGGTCCGGAGAGGGAGGGTGTCGGGCTGCACAGCCGAGGACCCAGCGAAACCAGGTAGGGAGGCGCGGGGGCGGCTCCCTAGAACCGGGCGGGCGTCCCTGGGGCCGCCTGCGAGGGTCTCCGGAGCCCGCAGGGTGGCTATCGGGCCGCGCTGAGGGAGCGGGCTGGGAGGGACACTCACAAATTTCTTGGATTTGCCGCCGTCTCCGCCCGTCGCGGGCAGCTCATCCGGGCTCCGGCCCTTCTTCTTGTCCCGGGTCCCGCGGCCGGGCCCCTGGCTCCCACCGGAGGGCTCCATGTCCTGGTTCGCGCTGGCCAGTGACCCAGCGCCTACACCGCTCCCGCCCGGCCACTCCGCGCCAGCCGCCACCGCCGCCCAGCAGCTCTTCAGCCGGCCGCCGCGCCCCGCCTCATTAGCATGCCGAGCTGCGCGCGCCTCATGAATATACAACGGCGACGCCTCGCTCCCGCCCGCCTGCCCCACTTCCGCCCGGACCCGCAGCCCCTACCAATGGGGGTAAGGGAGGGGGTGGAGGGAAGCCGCGGAAGCGCGCTACCTGCCCGGCGGACCTAACCATTCGGACTCGCGTGGGGGGGTGGGTGCCGAGTGGGCAGTGCAGCTCTCCCAGGCCACAAGGGGAGCACCGCCCCCTGGCGGTTGGAGCGGCTCAGACTTCTTGGCTCCCACGCCGCGCCCACGTGGCTGTAAAGCCTAGACCGTGTCATACCCCAGACCAGAGTATGATGATCCAAACCAAAAATTGCATGACAGAGACTGTTATTCCGGCAGAAAATGTAGTGCTGAGTGTTCTGGGATAACTTAGTTTTTAATGTGTGCACCTTTAGAACGAGCACATAAAAAAAAATGTAAGCGGACACCTCCTATGTGTTTTCAAATCTATGTACCAAGAACAGAGCTTGATCCAGTTGACGCGCTAGGCTCCGAATTAAACTAGCTCTCGAGTTACATTGCCCTGTTCTGAGTCCCAGGTTGCCTCCTTTCTAGTTGCGTTTCTAATATGGACAAACTAGTTATTGCTAAAAGCCAAAGCAGTAGTAGTTACCAGGTGCCTACCCCAGGCACTATGTGACCACTGTATATGTCTTTTCTCACTGAATCCCCACAGTCCCAAGTGATAGCTTCCAGTCTCACCATTTTACAGGATCTGTGTTCCCCAAATACTGTGTGAGTTAATCTAAAAGCAGTGCCTTTATTCCAGACAGTTGCATGGATGCTCACTGAAGGTTAAACATGTCATCAATTTTAATAAATTTCTGTAAACTAAAAAAGTATTTTTTGGACTTCAGGGAGTAAAAGTGACTGGTGCAAGGATACGAATTTATACAAAACTTAAACTCAGATTAGTCTACTACCAAGCCCTGTGTTTAACCAAGAGTCCGCAAACAAGCCTGAAAAAAATGGGGTTCTCCAAGACTATGATCGGCTGTCTCAGCAGTTTCATCCATTCTCTTGGTACATCTGTCCCCTCTGTGAAAAGCAGTGGCACCCAGTGGGTCCTAATAGGATAAACTAAATAATCTTGACCACGGTTGACGGAAGATTTCAAGCGTACAATCAGGAGAGCAGAGTCAGTGACTTTCCCACTGGGGCCCCTAGTGCTTAGTGCGGGGCCTGGTAATACTCTGGACTGCTAAACAGGCTGGCTCCTAAACCCTTCACCTCTCTTGTGCTCCAGGCCTTCCAACTGGCTGATGGAAGCTTGCATAGAGGTCTCTAGCCCATACTTGAAACTCAGTTTGTCCAAAACAGTTCAAAAGTTACCTACATTCTTAAGCTAGTATTGAGAAACAAATTGAAAGGATGGAGGGAAGGGACCCATCTCTGACTCCTTTCTTGTACCACTACTGACATCTGCCACACCTATCATACTCTATACTGATTGTAAAGTCCTCCAGAGAAGGGTCATGTCTGCAGGGACTACAGTATCCTGCACTGTTCCTCACAAAGACAGTTAATGAGCAACTTCTACATCTGGCACTATACTAAGCACTTACCATGGTTTATCATCTTGGTGTTTCTCTACCAGCTAGCATCATCATACTAATACCATGCTCAAAAGCCTGAAGTAATCTTCTACACCCTCTGCTTCCACTCTTAACCAGAATGCTCTATTAACTCCCTATATATGAGTAAAATAATCCACATAGGTCCTCGCTGTGCAGCATTGTTGGTGTAGTGGTGAGCACAGCTGCCTTCCACACAGAATACATATACAATGCCTACCAGAGGCATGTTGAAGGTTAACTGTGAGGGTGTTGAAGGTTAACTGAGATTCTAACTATATGCATTATCATCCCTATCCCTTCTCCCTTCATACATAATAGCTAGCAAGAATATTCCCAGAAAGGTACAAAAAATACCAACTTGGTTTATTGGATAAAAACAGTGGTAAAATGGACATAAAGCCAAAAGTTAGAACAGGACATTTTCACATCCTTCCCGTAGTCAAAACTGTACCTCCTATCCTTTAGGGTTAAGGTGTTAGGGAGCTAGAAGTACCCCCTGCAACCCTCACTCTTCACCTGCCCTAGAAGCAAGACCTGGAGAGGACATCAGAGTGAACACCTCAGTCCTAGCTACCCCTTCGTCTCTAAGTCTCTGGGGTAGAGGGAAGCAGGGAAGGAACAAGGGGCCATAAGGGCCAGGGACGGCCTCTAGGGCCCACTGCCCATAAACTATCCTTTTCCCCATCTCATCCCTAATAGGCACCATCATCAGGCTGTGGGAGAACAAGGAAAAGGGGGTAGATGGTTCTAGAACCACATGTGGTCTCCAAATCCTTCCCCAGAGTTAGTAAAAGCCCCAGGGAGTGACCAGCCTATGACCGGGAGGGCCACACCTTTTCCCTTCCACCCAACAGGTAAAAAGGAATCCTCTGGGACATAGCACCCCAAGCTGCTCTTAAATCTCCACATCGCTTTCCTTGTCGTTGTCATGGTCTCCATCATAGAATTCATTGGGTGCCTCCGGCCTGCAAAGTAAGGGGAGAGAGGTCAGGAGCCCACTCTCCAAGTTTCACTGCTCTCCCAGCACCCTCTCCGGAACCATTTCTCAGGCTTTCTCTTTCAGGGACCTGCTCTTCTCTTCCTGTTGCTACAGACTGATCACAAGGGATCCATCTATTTGCATATTTAATAAACATTTAGAGGCTATTCTGTGCCAGACACTATCATAAACCTTAGCAATACAGTAGAGAATCAACCAGATAAAGTTTCTATCTATCCTCAAACAGCTTACCTAACAAATGAGACCAAACTTTACAAAGTAAATATATATGAATACTTTAGATGGTGGAAATTGTTATGAATAAAATGAAATAAAGTTGTATGACTGAGAGTGACAGTAGGAGTAGGGTAAATTTCAGATAGTATTATTAGGGAAGGTTGTTCTAAGAATAAAAGACCTGAGGTCTGAGAAGAAGCTCCACCAGGCAAAGACCTCAGGAAGACTGTTCAAAGCCTCATAATATGGAAGGAAAAGGAGGTATTCTAATAAGACAAGGATGCCAGGATGGCTGGGAGTATGTGCAGGGAGCAGTAACAAATGAGATCAGAAGGAGAATGTAGTAGCACACGCCTGTAATCTCAGCACTTGGGATGCTGAACAGGCTGCTCACCATGAGTTTGAGGCCAGCCTGGGCTACACAGTGAGTTCAAGGACAGCCTGAACACTGTCTCGGGAGAAAAAAATAAAAACAGATACGATCAGGAGCATAGTAAGTAAGGATCAGCACATAGGACATTTTTTTTTTTTATTTTTTATTTTTTATTTTAGCGCATGGTATTTTTAAAGTCACAAATCAGAAATTTGGGTTTTCTACTAAGTGCAAGAGAAAGGAGAATTTTAAGCAGAGGACTGACATAGCATAAACCTGATATGAAAGCAGCAGAAGGCCCAGTAAATATTCAATAATGGCTTCTTTCTTCTTGAAAAACTCTTCTTAGAGAGAGCATTGATAAAATCATAAAGAGAAGTTGAGGAGCTAAGCCGTGTAAGGCCCTATCCACTTGGTGAGCCATGTGCCAGTTACCTCTCCATGCATGAGGCTTAAGGATATGAAGTCAGACACTCAGGTTTGAACCTCTGCCCTGATATTTAACTAGCTAGCTGTATGGTCCTAGGAAAGTTACTTAACCTGATCTTCTTCTGATAATTTGAGGGCGGGAGCCACCTCTCAGCACTGTCTGATGGCAACAGAATGAAGACCTCATGTGTGCAATGTAATATAAAGAACTTGGTATGGAGTCTGGTGCTTGGCAAACCCAACAAAGTGATGACTCTTATTATTAGTATTCTGCGAGTCATATGCAAGCCAGAGCTGTGGCGTCAAGAACAGGAATTAAAAAAAAAAAAAAGAAGAAGAAGAAGACGACGAACAGGAACTCAGTGGGTAGTCTGCCTGGTCTGCCCTGTCTGCCCTGAGGTAGGCACTGGGAACAGGAAGAGGCCTGAGGCTTCTGCTATTCAAAGGGTGTGATATAATGCAAAGACCAGGCCTAAAGGTCAGCATGGAACTACAGATGAAACAGGCAAACTTTGATAGAAAGAATTTAAAGATAGATTTTGCCAAACCGAATCAGCTGATAAATATCAATTGCCAGAAGTCAAGGGTTTGCTTTCTTTTTTTTGGTTTTTTGAGACAGGATCTCACTATGTAGTTTGGGCTGGCCTCGAACTCATGGCGATCTTCCTGCCTCCTGCCTTAGCCTCCTGAGTGCTGGGATTATATGTGTAAGCCACCATGCTGGGCCAGAAGTCAGTTTTTTTTTTTTTTGGAGACAGGGTCTCACTATGTAGTTCAGGCTGGCCTTGAGGCCCAGGCTGGCCTCAAATGCTCAGCAATCCTCCTGCCTCAGCCTCCCATGTGCTAGGATTACATGAGTGGGATACCATGCCTAGCATGAAGTTTTTAAAAAGTTTACAGAAGTCAAATTTTAGAGAACCAGAGACGCTAGGAAGGAGACAAGGGTTCAAACAGGAGTCCCTGATGCCAGACATTTAGATTGCTAATCACCCAGAACAGGTATAAGGGGAAATTCGTGGAGGAGGAAGGCTAGAGAGGTTTCAAGGGTCAGTGCAATAGAGTGCAGGCAGAGAAGAGAGAAATGGAGGAACTAAGTCATCATACAAAGCCCCATCCATATGGAGGCTTGAACTTGAACACCCAGAAGCACTTTCTGAAAAGGACTAAGAAACCCACCGGACTCCTCAGCACAGCCAACTTCAACCTCCACCAGGGCAGCGGAGCAGCCCGGTGTCCTGCAAGTGTCCCTCGGTCACATGAGGAAACCTCGTCACACCACGTGCACCTCCCTCTGCACTCTGGGCTCTGTTGTCTACTCCCTTCATTTTTCAGAAAAGCTTGTTTTGCAGTTAAAAAAAAAAAAATCCATCCTAGTATCTTTCTTTCTGAAAAAACACAGCCACAATACAATTCTCAAATCTGAAAAAATGAACAGCGAGAAGAAATCAAAGAGCCTTAGAAAGCAATACATGGGCAGTGACCTGTCCAGCTTAAAACCTGGAGGGACTGAGTAAATTCTGGCAAGAATGCAAACTTCTACAGACTTTTTGTAAGGCAATTTGGCAGCAAATATAAAAAATTTTGCTGCACAGCCTTTGACCTAGCAGCAACAATTCTAGGAATCTAACCCAGTCTATCAAACATGCAAAGATGTGTATGCGAGGGGGTTCACTGTCACATTCCTTATTACTGTAATAGCAGGAAAAAAAGGAAATAATGTAAATGCTCATCAATGGTAATTGGTTAAATTATGCTATATCCACATACAAAGATATACAGCCAATAAAATACTGAAGCAGATATATATGTGTATTGTATGTATAAAAATAATATCTTATTTAAAAAGACAGATGTAAGTTATAGACAATACATAATGCCTCTACTTGTATTAACAAATATTAAAAACCTGCAAATGAGTATATGCCTACACATGTATGTAGAAGGGAGTTTTTGTTTTGTTTTGGGATTTTTTTTTGTTTTGTTTTTTTGAAACAGGGTTGGCTATGTACTTCAGACTGGCCTTGAACTCACTGTGGAGCCCAGGCTGGCCCCAAACTCAGCTTCCTGAGTGCTGGGGCTATAGGAGTGGACCACCACGCGTGGCATTAGAAATATACTTGTAAACTACAAAAAAAGGTCTATTTTCAAAGATTACTTTTGTGGACTGGGTCTAGGATTGCATGAAAGCAAACTTAACATTTTGATACTACTTGTAATTTTTACAATAATTATATATTACTTTTATCATTAAAAATAGCAGGAAAAAAAAGAAGGGAAATTGTAATAGCCTAAAGGAGGTAAGTCAGGGAGAAGAAAGCTAATGCCTTCCAATTCACTTTTTCCTTGAACCCTTTAGCACACTCAATGGATGCCCCTGTTCTCAAGTCTCTGCCCCAACCTGCTGTAGTTCTCCTCGGGACCCCTCTCCTCTGCGTCAGCCTCATCAGTCCGGTCATAGGTCAGGAGGTCTGCAGGCACGTCATGAATCTGGACACTAGGTGCATGGTTCAGCATCTTGAGGTTTTCAAAGATTGTCTGGCGTATCTGGTCCAGATACTGATTGGAGAAGAGGAACAGACAGTAAGTAGCTCTTAGGGATTTCCAGGACACCTGCCCTTCTAGCTGTCTTCCACCTGTCCCACGCTGGTTTTAATCTCCCCCATTTTATAACCATCCCTTCCCACAAACCACGACTGCCTCTGCTTTAACCTGGGCTGCCTCCTAGCAGCTAACAGCAACAGATCGGAACTTCTGTTTCTCCAGCTTCCCACATCCTGGACCTCTCTCGAGCTCTCCCATCCTTGTGCTCAGCTCCTCTGAGCTGCTGACCTGGCGTGAGTTCTGGTTCTCGATGCGAGTGCTGACATCTGGATGGAGTGTGAAGTCCGGGGCAAAGTACTCGAAGTATTCTTGGGGAGGAGAGAGAATTAGCCAAAAAGTAGGGCTCAGACTGAGAAAGGCAGCTTCCATAACTTTCTGATTTCTTCCCTCCCCATCTGGAACCCCTACATAAGCGATGCCCCCTCTTTTCCCTGCTGTGAGCCCAGGGGTTTAATCTACAGAGATCTGAGAGTATAAAATTCCCCATCTGCCTTCAAGCCAGGTCATTCTGCAAGTACGGCTTTCCTGTGATTAGGGTGTCGCAGAATGGTCCTTACCACTATAGGGAAGCTCCTCACTAATGGCCTCTTCCACCAGCAATGATGTCTCATAAGTCCTAAAACCAATAATAGAAGGGGGTAGACTGACTAAGTGGGCTGAAGGGCCCACCTGGCCATATTTCAGGGAGCCCCTAGCTCACTCTGCACAATGAGAGAGGAAGAAGGTCAGGAATAGTACTCACCAGCAGCGGGCAACATTTCGAACAGTATAGCCACCACCACCAAGCACCAGTAGAGGGATATTAAAGCTCTTTACATATTCAACGCATTCCCTGTTAAAAGGAACCAGAAGAATGGATGGAGTCCATGTGTATACCTCTAGGTATTGCTTGAAAAAGAGTACAAGAGAACTACAAGTGTATTATATCTTGATCTGGGCAGTGGGATTCATTTGTGTACTTTACCATTTTGTGTCTCAATGAAATTTTTTAAATAAAGCACACTGTCATTTCTGTGCTGCTCAACACTCTCCCTGGCCTCCCATGTTTTATTCAACTACTTTCATTAATGCACCCGACAGTGTGTCAGTTCTAGCCTTCAGAATGTAGCTCAAATTCCGACTTCTCCCCATCACCACCTTCCCCACTTAGTAGCACTGTATCTCCCACACTAAGGACAACACAAATCCCCTATCCCATCCCCTCACTCCCAAATCTTTCTTCACTCAGCAGTCAGACAGTCACTTTAGAAACACATTCAATCCTGTCACTTCCCTGCTTAAAAACCTTCAACAGTTCCCATCATCTTTAGAATACAACTCAAACTCTTTACCAGGCTTTAAATGCTCCCCCAAATCTTAGCACAGCCAATTTCTAGAACCTCACATCGAGATACCTATAGCTTGCTCCATGGTTCTAGGCTGACTAATTTTATCACTTTCATTACATCAGCTTTTTCAGCCTCAGAGTCTTTCCAGGGCTCTGCTCACTGCTTCTCTCTGATCCTTTTATGACTCGTGGCTCCCTCCTCCTGGGTCTCAGTACCCATTTCACCTCCTCAGAAAACCTTCTCCAAATCACATTATCTAAAGTAGATCCCCACTGTTACCCTGGCTCTGCTTTCTACTTTTTCCTTCATAGGGATTATAACAATCTATTTATTTCCGTGCTTATTTTTTTCTGCTTTCTACACTAAACTGTAAGCTCTATAGATGCTTCCCCATTTCATTCCCATTACCTAGTACAATGTTTAGAACATAACAGGTGCTTAATAAAAACTTTAATGATTCTAAGGAATCCTATTCAAGGTACTATCTCTAATTCACATACAATTTGTAGCTATTTTTGATTCCCAATAACAGATGAAACCCATTTCCCAACTCCCCCCACTTTTACTTACTGAGGCTCAAAGCCACTTACAAATCTAGGAGAAAAGGAGAAAAGTCTCACCCATGTCCTCGGATGCTGAGGTTGAAACAGCCCAATCGATCACACCCCAGAGAGTCAGCTCCACACTGCAAAAAGCAGAACATCAGAGAGCTGCAGTGAGATAAATGATCAGATGGCAGATGTCCTCCAGTTCCCTTTCCCCACCAACCTAAGCAAGCTCCTCTTCTCTGCTGTCTTCCCCCGGCCCCAGCAAACCCGCCTGAGGAGGTCCTGACAAGATTACCTGTAGCACAATGCATGTAGGTTGGTAGAAGTCCACCACCTGGTTGATGACTGGTTGGAAAAGGTGCTTGTAACCTGGGAGAAGGCCAAAGATGGGTACCTGGCACCCCAAGGGGATGGGGAGACAGGGAAGGAAAAGGGGGTTGAGAGAGCCTGTAGCCCAGGAAAGGGGCAAGCCAAAGAACCAAACCATTGGTTCTGAACAGTCTGGGGTCTCAGACTGCTGAGGGTGACTGAAGAAAGCTAATGACCCTCTTCCAAGAAAAATACACATCCACAAGATATGCTGCATACAATTTCAGGGGGTCATGGTCCCTCTGAAGGCCCATTCATCCTCAAGGACACCTGGCCCAACAGTAGACAACAGCAGGCAGAAGAGGTCAATTCAAAGAGAGAAAGAAAGGGCAAAATGAGCAGAAAGATGTTAGTACTTACTCTGATCATCAATGCCATCCCGCAAGGGAACATTGAGACAGTAGTATCGGCCACTCTCTGCTCCAACTTCGTACATATCACCTATAGAAAAGTGGGCAGTGGCAGCCATGCACAGGAACCCATCTGCCCCATCTCTGGACCTGTGCCGCAGACTCTCTAGAGGGGTCACTAAATCTCTTGAAGCTCACATTTATTTAGCAATTGTGTGTATGTGTTACTAGGGAGTGAACACAGAGCGTTCCCATTGAGCTACACTTCAGTCTTTTTTTGGTTTTGTTTTGTTTTGTTTTGTTTTTTTTGGAGACAGACCCTCCCTAAATTGCCCAGTCTGGCCTCGAGCTCACAATCCTCCTGCCTCATGCTCCTGAGAGGCTGGGATTATAGGCATGTGCCACCATACCTGGCATCCACAGTTTTTTAGGGTTTTTTTTGTTTTTTTGTTGGGCCTTGTGCTTGCAAGGCAAGCACTCTAACCACTGAGCTAAATCCCCAGCTCCAGCTTCCACAGTTTTTGAGCAACTCATGAGCCAAGCTGTATACTAGGCACAGGGGATACAACAATGACATCCCAACAAATTCTTGAGGGTAGACGTGATGAGGAAGGAGACTGCAAACAAAAGTAAATAAAATCCACGATAAATATGAACAACAGAGAGTGCTTTGAGAGAAACAGGATGAGATGACAGAATAACAAAAAAAAAAAGATAGGGTTGGGGATTTAGTTCAGTCGTAGAGTGCTTGCCTGGCAAGCACAAGGCCCTGAGTTCGATCCCCAGCACCCCTCAAAAAAAAAGAAAGAAAGACAGAGAGAGGTAATTCCTTCAAATGGAAGAAAAGATTTGTGTGAGGAGAGCACATCTGGGTTGAGATCAGAAGGTCAAGGAGTCAATCATAGTAAAGAGCTGAGGAATGGTAAAGGGACAGTAATTCCCATTCCTATACCTGTGCCAGGAAAGAAGTAATTTCCATATTTGTGGAAGGACACTGTCATGACCCGGTCAGTGAGGTAGAAGGCTTCCTGAACTCCGTCACCATGATGGATGTCAATATCAATGTAGAGCACCCGAGGATGGTACCTAAGGTGAAGACAAGACTGGGGTCTGAGGTGGAGGGTGATCCTCCCCAGTCCACTCCTCCTAAACACAGGATCTGGAATTACTCAGAGTCTGCTTCTGGCCAAGTTACCTGAAACCTAACACCACCAGTTCCCTAAGGGCAATCCTAGGGCCCCAACCTGGAGGCTGGAAGCAGGGACAGGAGAGGGATGTGCACAGAAGGCTGAAATATGAGCAGGCAGCAAGGAATGTGCTGCAGAATGGAGTAAGAGGCAGCCTGAGAAAAGCATCAGAGTCTTGGGAAATGCTAGTGATAGAAGAGGGAGGGTGAGAGCCAGAGCCAGTCTGAGGGCCCTCCCCAGTCAAGAGCCTCATAAGTACTCCCATCTGCCCCTGAGCTACTTACTTGAGCAGCTCCAGGATGCCAATCACAATGTCGTTGACATAACAGAAGCCAGAAGCCTAGTGTCAAACAGTGGTTTTGAGGGACAATCCCTCCACCCACCTGTCCCCTGCTGTTACAGTGACCACCCACTCTAGGGTAGCCACTGCTGGCCCCATCACCTCCTCACTCACCTCAAACTTCTTGGCATGGTGCAGGCCACCGGCCCAGTTAATGGCAATATCACAGATCTGAAAGACAAAATACCCTCTCACAGTCCTCCTCCTGTTCACCCCAAAGCTGGGAGCCCAGCATCAGGGTTAAGGCCCCGAGTCCAGAGACCCAAGGAAAAGGGGAAAAGGACTTGGGGCTACGGCACCTTGTTGTTTAGCTGGGTTGCTCCTTGTAGAGATGCGCCTGTGTAACGGGAGCAGAACTCAAAGAGTCCGGGAAAGACGGGGCTGCAAAGGGTAGCAGACTGAAATATTTGCCTCTGTCCAGCCCCTTCCAGCACCTCCCTCCCCCGCAAACTCCCTCAATCTCCATTTTCTGATAGTCCTCTTACCCCACTTCTAAATACCTGAGCTACGTGCAAAGGTAGTCCACAAACATTTTAAGTCAAACCATGTACCTGTGCAAAGCATGGGATGTGGAGTAAAGAAGCATTTAACTCCTATGAGGGAATCTGTGCCCTAACTGGGAGAAAAGCAAACAGCATCTAGGTTCTTGAGTATACAAGGAAAAAGGGACTAAGCTGAGACAAAATATGCGCTCTGTTTTTCTTTTCTTTTCTTTTCTTTTTTTTTTTTTTAAGACAAGGTCTGACCTTACTATGAACTTACAAGGTCTGAACTTACTATGTAGCCCAGACTGGCCTCAAACTGGAGGTAATCCTCCTGCCTCAACATCCCAAGTACTGGGATTACAGGCATGCATCACACCACCTAGATTCTATTTTTCTTAGGAGTCTTCTATGTGTACCACACTTTAACATAATGCTCAATATTACTATTTTTTTGGAGGGGAGGGTACTGGGGCTCAAACTCAGGGCCTTGCGCTTGCCAGGCAAGTACTCTACCACTTGAGCTAAATCCCTAACCTCTCAATATTATTCTTTATAGTCACAGTCACACAGTTTAAAGAAAGAGTTCCATTCCTTTTTTTTTTTTTTGGTGTTTTTATATAGGGTCTCACTATGTAGTTCAGGCTGGCCTCACACTCTCTACAGTCCTTCCTCAGCTCCTGACTGCTGGGATCACAGGAGCGAGCGCATCAACACTCCTGGCTAAGAACTGCATTCCTAATAGTGAAACAGTGGTGAGATAACTCATGGAGAGCCTTTAGCTCACTGTGTGGCACCAGGAGCCGTAAATTAGCTATAATGACTACTGTCTTCATTTCTTAAAAAAACGAAAGGATTTAGACCAGACATAAAAGGCTACATATTGTATGATTCCATTTATATAACATTCTAGCATAGGCAAAATATAGGGACAGACATCAGATCAGTAGCTCCCTGGAGCTAGGGTGGACAGAAGGTATTGACTACAAAAGCATATGAAGGACCTCTGTGTAGTCAGGGAAACAGTCCATCAAATTCTCAGATATGTGACACCTAAAAAAGGTTAAATTTGCAGTATGTAAATTTTACCTTCATGAACCTAATTTTTTAAAAAATGCTTTAAAAAATCCCCAGTTTGAATTTTTTTAAGTTCAGTGGTACCGTGTAAGCCTAGCATGTGTGAGGCCCTATATTTGATCCCTAGCACCAAACAAAACCAAAAAAATTCCTACTTTTAGGTTTCTGAGAAAACATATTTAACCACAAGAAAAAAGAATTATAAGGAGTTTCATAGTTTCTCAAATGTTTTGGAAAAAATTAGTATTTGATACCTAGAAAACTAAGAAAACAAAAAATAATGCAATTAATTATTACCTCCAAGAAAAACAAATCTATACAAGAAAACATTAAATAGTATTTGGCTCTATAGTAAGTGATTTTTTTTTTAGTTATAGTAATATAAATATAGCATATGGACTGATTTAAAAACCATGATATAACTGCAGGGTGTGGTGGCAAATGCCAATAATCCCAGCACTCTGGAAGGCTGAGGCAGGATGACTACAAGTTCAAGCAGCATCAGGGCAATTTGGTAAGACACTGTCTCAAAATAAAAGTTTTTTTTTTTTTGGATGCTGGGGAAAAAAGTTTTTATAAAAAAAAAAAAATGACCAAAAATAAAAGTGCTATAAATACACTGTGAACCCAGCATGGGAAAGGAAGCCAACCAGTGATGGTATGAGAAGACTAAATGCTCGCATCCCACACCAACACCTTAATAGATGCTGCCTAAAATTGATAAATGAATAGTGCTAAGAAACAACATAATAGGGCATTAGGACTATGCGCCCAGACTACCTTGGGTCAAACAATTAGATTGAGCAAGCTGTTTAACTTTTCTATGTTTAAGCATCCCCACCTGTAAAATGAAACAAAGTACTACTAATAAACCCTGCTTTACAGGATTTGTGGAGATTAAATGAGCAAATGGCTGCAAAGCATTTAAAATAATATCTAATGCATAGTGGGTGTTACCTAAATATTACAGATTAATAGTAGTAGTAAATTTTATTATTTTGAAATTAAAAAAAAAAAGAAAGAAAGAAAGAAATCTTAAGCACCAGAAGAAAAGAGCTGAAAATGGCTCTGGGGAGAGGGATTTATGGGCAGGAGGAATAGGTCTGACATTGCTTTTATTTTTCATTAAGAGCCTTGAAGTACAACTTGACTTTTATATTAGATTATGTTAAAAACAAACCAAAATTAATTAAAAGAAAAAAAAGGAAGGAAAATGCCCGATTCTCTTCTGAAACACAACAATAAGCACAAAGTAAATTCACTTACTACAGAGCCAAATGATAATACTACTACTTAATCTCAAACATGACTAGAGTTAAGTTTGACAGGACTACTATAGCACAAATGCCCCAGGAGTAGTCTTTCCTAAGCCAGCCAAAAACATCTTCAGGATTCCAGCTGTGGCCTCAGAGCTGACTCTGCATTCCCAGACCTACGAAGTGAATTTAGAAACAGCAGCGGGAACAATAACCAAAAAAAACAAGAAACCTCCCAAGACAGCATGTGACTCAACACCAAATGAGCAGAACTCTGTGCAGGACAGAGCTCTGTGGGCTGGTGTGGTCAAGAGAGCTTCACGTAGGTGGCGTGAAGGCTGAGAAAGTCTTGAAGAAGTTGCTGGAGAGCCAAGGGCACTCTAGGAAGGCATCCCATGTGGCTGAGGTATGGGGATAAGGCTGGGAAGGTGCCCGATGCCAGCTGAAGGAATTGGCCTCCGTCCTAGGGCCCTGGCTGCTTCTGTCAGTAGGATCTTTCAGGGAAACAGATTAGTAAAGCGATTTTAAAACTTGGGCTCTAGGGCTGGGGATTTAGCTCAGTGGCTAGAATGCTTGCCCAGCAAGCACAAGGCCCTGAGTTCGATCCCCAGGACCAAAAAAAAAAAAAAGGCTCTAGACCTTCACATGCTTGGGACTGGGGATTTAGCTCAGTGATTAGAGTGCTTGCCTTGCAAGCACAAGGCCCTGAGTTCGATCCCTGGCACCACACACACAAAAAAATAATAAATAAATAAATAAATAAACTTGGTTAAAACTTGGGCTCTAGATCTGAATCCTACCAACTTTGCTGACCAGTTTTGTGACTCAAGCTAAGTTACCTAAATTCCACTAAACCTCTGTTTATTTATGTATAACATCAGGAAAGGGACTATTTGCATCTCATGGTTGGTATGAGAATTAAGTGAATGTACCAGCAACCCTCAGCATAATCCCTGGTAGTAAACACTCAATAAATGAGAGCCATTTCTAGAAACTCTACAGGATCAATAAGTTGGTTTTTTGAAGAAATAAATTCAAGGGACAAAGGGGAAAGCCACAGATAAAAAAGTCTTAGGAGACATCCAACAATTGAAGTGTGTGGAATTTGTTTAGATTCTGATCTAAATGTTTTATAGGGTTTTTTTTCTTTTTTATTTTAGGGGTTTTTTTCGGTTTTTTTGGTGTTGGGGAACGAACTCAGGGCCTTGTGCTAGCTAGGCAAGCACTCTAAACACTAAGCTAAATCCCCAACCCCTTTTATAGCTTTTTGAGACAGGTCTCGCTCTGTAGTTCAGGCTGGCCTTGAATTCACCATGTAGTCTAAACTGGCCTCAAACTCACAGCAATCCTCCTGCCTCAGCCTCCTAAGTGCTGGGATTACAGGCAGGCCCAAGGACACCCAACTGTTATTTATATTTTTTCAAAATATTATTTAGAGATATACAATAAAATATTTATGGAAGGCCAGGCATGGTGGTACATGCCTGTAATGCCCATACTCAGGAGGCTGAGCCAGGAGGATTGCTGCAAGTTAGGAGGCCAGTCTAGACTACATAGTGAGTTCAAGGCAAGCCTGAATTACATAGAAAGACTATCTCAAAAAACCAAAAATTATGGCTAAAAAATATATATCTGGGATGATAATCTAACATGAAGTAACACTGGCCATCTGATTATATGCTAAAGCTGGGTGATGGATATAGTATATGGGAGACCACCAATATACTTCATTTTTATAAATGTTTGAAATTTTCCCTAATAAAAAGTTTCAATGAATAGAATTGAGTATATGGTAGCTGTTATAGTTATTATTTTTCATGGACACATTATACTAAAGTTTATTTGTTTTTTGAGACAGGGTCCAGCTATGTAGTTCAGGCTAACCTTGAACTCACTATGTAGCCCAAGCTGGTCTTGAACTCACGGCAATCCTCCTGCCTCAGCCTCTGGAGGGCTGGGATTACAGATGTGCACCACCAGGCCTGGCAGTATTATACTAGAGTGTAAAGATTATGGCTGATATTTATTGTCTACTTCTTCCTCCACAGCACCAAAAACTGAGTGAGTCCTCTACATGCAATACAAGAACTTGACTACGTCAAAAGCACTCCCTTACTTTTTAAGACACTGCAATGACCTGCCTCTACTCTAGGAGCAGAAATTCCTATTAATAATAGGGTGCTTTACTTTTAAAAGGCTCCACCTATCTTTTAGCCTCCAATCAGATTACTTTCTTCTTCATATTCCATGCTTGGCCTTTTTTCTGTTCCTTAAATGAGTTATGCTCTATCCTACCTCTGATGCTTGGCACTTCTTGTCCCTACTGCCCACTACATCCCTCCCCTCACCCTTCAACCACCTAATTACTTCCTATTCTTTTTTAAGATCTCAGCTCAATCTTTATTACTTCCTCTAGGAAGTCTCCACCAAAGAGCCATAATCCTACCAAGTGTACAGACTCATAGTCTGCCATGTACCTCTCTGAAATAGGACTTAGCTCTGGTATAACATGAAAATTCTGTTGTTCTTTATCACTGCATCCCTGCATTTAGCACAGGACCTGGCCTAGAACAAATGACTCACTGACATGTAGGCCCCCATGTAGGCTACCACAAGACCTTGCTTGAAACCAAAAGTCCCAGCCCTCCGCTCCCTCACCAGTCATCGCCCACGTTGAAGGCATTAAGGCTCTTGGTGAAGCCCTGCATATTGGTGGGACTGACTCTCTGCAGGAAGTCAATGTAGTCTTCGGAGTGGAAGCGGCACATGTCATGCTGGGAGGCCTGGTATGGCTTGAAGACCTTGGGATGAAGACACAAGATGAACCTAGGCAGGGCCAGCCCTATTAACACGGCTGAGACCACCAGCACTAACGCCAGCCCTGGAAATTGTCCAAAACCACATACAACAATTCCCCCATCATCCAATCCTTGTTATTCTATGAGGCAAAGGTCAGTAAAGAGAGGTTCCATAGGTAACCTAAAGAACACTGCTTCTTCCCACCTCCAATCTAGCCTCTCCTACCTTCAACACTTTGAATCCTAATTTACCTACCCTGTTCCTTGGATCTCCTATTCCTGTTTCTTCCCCTACTCTGCCTTGGGCTCTGATACTGCCCTCTCTTTTCTAGGTTCTTCACTCTGAAATTGAATACATGGGATATATGACAACCTTCTACTTGAAACCCAAGGTGTTAAACCAAAGATTTCTCATCCTTGGAGGGGGAGGTTTCACACACCTCTTTGAAAATTGGGCAAGAAGAAAACTCTTCTTCTCCTAGAAAATCCACACAGGGACATATAAGCAATCTGAGGGGATTCAAAGATTCCTGAGATCACCTCAGTTTTTTCTAAAGCCAATCTACTTGTGCATCAGCACACACAAGCAGGGAGCATTCATTCATACTGTTGACTAATTCCCCTGGCAATTCATAAGGGTTGGATCTGTTATTATCCCATTTCACAGGTATAAATGTCAAGCATGGAACAGACAGCATGTGTGTATAAAAGAGACAGAAGACTGAGCAAAGATTAAGCAGAACTGTGTAGAGATTCTAACTTGTCCCTACTGCCCACTACATCCCTCCCCTCACCCTTCAACCAGGACATCACCTGCTCTCTACACACGCATACATATTTACACACACGGTTGCAGAGTTGTCCCTGGAGTTCTAGCTCTTCGAAGGTAGAGAGAAGTGACAGAGGATAAGCGTGGGCAACTATCTGTATCACAATCAGGTATAGTAACCCAAACCCCTCATCCCTCAGGCCCCACCACTGTCTACACCCTAAATTGCAGAGGGTGGGGTGTAGCTCAGAGGTAGCGGCTTGCCTAGCAGGCAAGAGGCCCTGGCTTTCTGCACCATAGATAAATAAATAAATTTAATTAAATGCAGGAGTGGGACATATCTCTGTCTTCAAACAGGCCCACACCAGCATAACTTTGGCAGAGGGCAGGCCTGGCTAAGGTCAAAGGGTAGCCGACCAGAGGTGAAAATTAACTCCCACTAAGGCAGAGGACGCCACCTCCAACACTTTCAATACAGGGAACGCTTGCTCCCGGTGTCCACCTCGCTCCAGGTTGCATTTGGTATATTTAGTCCAGCCCACCTATTTCTACGGTGGAATGGGTAACTCGCTCCCAACCCCAAAGCCCGGCAGAGGCGGAGGGACTCACGATCATCTTCTTATAGAGACCATAGTGCAGGACGAGGCTATGAGTCAACGCCAGTCGATGGGGTTTCATAGGGTGTCCAGCTCCTGGGGGTGGGGAGAAGAGTTCGTCGGTGCCCACCCCTGGAGCTGCAGCCCTTGCCTCGAAACCTTTGCGTCCCGACCCCTAGCGCACAACCCTGCTCCCTCACCGTAGTGAAAGTTGCCCACGTCAGGGTCGTAGAAATAGGCCACCGTCTTGGCCATGGTGCCAGCGGGACCAGGCCCCGCGCCTCCGCCGCCCGCCGGCCGACTGCCCCACCCCCAGCCGTGCGTGCTGCGCAAGCACGCAGCCTGCCTCTGCGGAACCGAGCTTCAGACCCGCCTCCAGAGGCCACGCCCGGGCCACGCCCCCCTGCGGGAGTTCCGCCCCTCGCCTCACTTGGCCTCTCTAGTTTCTGGGGCGTGAACGACCCGGCTTTGGCGGGGAAAGGGTACCCTGGGTCCTGGGATGCGAGGGCCATTTCTTTCCAGCCAGGGGTCAAATCCTGGGGCAGTCCAGCCGTCCCGTCCAGCCGCTTGCCCCAAGGGGGCGCAGACCCGTGGTCACCGGTCTAGGAAGCTGCGAGGATCCGGCCACGCTGCCCCTCTCGGGTGCAGAAAGCCAGCTTTCCCCAGCCGGCGGGGAAGACTCCTGGCGAGCCGCTCGTCCGGGGTACCCAAGGGCAGGAGCTGCGCCAAGTCTGCCGAATAGACTAGTGGAGGGAACCTCCGGCTGACCTTCTGTCCCCCTGGCGGACCCAGACTTGTCGCCACACTTTCCCCCCGGGGGGGGCCGGCGCAGTCACGCGCGCAAGGCTCGCGCTCTCCTCCCGGCACACCTGCGCTCCGCCCCTCAGTCCCGGGCCGGCCACACGAGGAGGCATTTGGGAATCCAGGGCAGCGGCAGAAGGGCCCCCAGCTCTTCCCTTTCCCAGGGCCGGAGTTATCCAGCGCCCGCCGCGTCTCCCAACCCGCCCGCATCCCCCGCCATCCTTCTCTCCCCCCCGCCTGCCGCGGCGCCGGTATCCGCAGCCACAGCCTGGAGCCGGTGAGGCGGCGAAGGGGGGAGGGGGAGGATTCAAGGGATGAGCCCCGGGAGGGCATCGGGGGCCCTGAGCCGGACGAGGACGCCCCTGGAGCCAGAACCGGAGCCGGAGCCGGAACCGAAGCACCGGTACCGGGTGAGCCAGGTGGTCAGGGTAGGTGGAAACGAAAAGGTGGGGAGGGATCGGGAGTTGAAAAGGAGGGAGAGGAGGGGGCTGAGAAAGGCCTGGCTCAGGCCGGCGTAGAGGAAGTACGGACGCTGACTCAGGCGCGGTTTCTGCGCTTGCCAGCCGAGAATTTTGTCCCATACCGTACTGCAGTGTCCTTGGGAGGGACTGAAGCGCGGGTCGGGCTAGAAGGTGTACACCAGTCTGGGCGTCGGAGAAGTGGAACCAGGATAGTGGCACAGGGCTTGCGGAGCCGCTATCTGCCCTCTAGCCTTGGGCGGTGTTGGCCGACCAGCACGCTTGGCCCGGACAGCTCCCTGGTTGGGCAGGGGGTGGGGCCGGAGTGCCTGATTGGGATCCTGAAGATCGCTTTTGTACCCCTCCCCCATCTCCAGCTGCAGCCCCCTAAATCCAGGAGGCGCCCTGGCCCGCGCTCGCCCCCCAGGGCCTCATGTCGGAACCGCAGCCTAACCTGGAGCCGCCCCAGCATGGGCTGTACATGCTCTTCCTGCTTGTGCTGGTCTTCTTCCTCATGGGCCTTGTAGGCTTCATGATCTGCCACGTGCTCAAGAAGAAAGGCTACCGCTGCCGCACATCTAGGGCCTCGGAGCCTGACGATGCCCAGCTCCAGCCCCGTGAGTGAGGAGCCTGGATCCCTGGCTCAGTCACCTTTTTCCCTTACTCCTCTTCCCATACCTCTTCCTCCCTTCCTGGACAACAGACCCACGCCAAATACGATCCAGCCTGCAGGAAGCCTAGTGATAATTTTTTGAGTCAGTAAGTAGGGTGACACCACCCTGAAAACAAGGCTAGAGAAGGCAGCATGGGCAGGAAGTGCTCACTGATGGTAGTGTTAGGCTCCCATTGACCTCCCCATCTTTTCTGGCCCCTGAAATGCTGAAGTCCAGCTTGATGGCAACTAGGTAAAGGGATTATGTCTTAAGCAGTCACCCACGGGAGTTGTCAGGCCATGTTCCCCCAAAGCTGACTCATTTCCTGCTCCCTTGCCAACCTCTTTCATCCTTCAGCTGAGGACGATGACGTGAATGAGGACACAGTAGAGAGGATTGTTCGCTGCATCATTCAAAATGAAGGTGGGTACAGGCTGACCCCTTGCTCCCTCCTACCACGACTTGCTCTTGCCTTGACCTCCACCTCCACTGACTCCCTCTTTTCCTTCTCCCCTCAGCCAATGCTGAGGCCTTGAAGGAGATGCTGGGGGACAGTGAAGGAGAAGGGACAGTGCAGCTCTCCAGGTGAGCTGGAAACAGGGCCAGCATGACTGAGCTTGCCTTGGAGAGTAGCCTCTCCTCCAGCACAAGCCTCTCCCAGCATTACTGCACGCTTGGGTTGGGAAAACACAAGCCTAGCTACCCTACAGGAAGGAGGAAGTTCTGTAGCAATCCCTAGTCCTTCAAACCTTGTCTCCCATCCAAATATCATCAAGACTAACGGTCACCTCTTTTGGCTTAAGCATTAAACTTTTTGTTTTTTTAGCAAACAGGGCTGGAAGGAAGAACACATAGTCACTCATATCTTAATGGTGAATTTATTAGATAAAGACAAAAAGATGTTGGGGGTGGGGGTTCATGGGGCTTCCGGGAGTTTAAAAAGCATGCTGAAAGAATAGGAGGAAACAACAAGAAAGGAAAGAGAAATATCATTTCTGCTCCCCTCCTCCCTACTGTCCAGCGTGGATGCCACCTCCAGCCTGCAAGACGGAGCCCCCTCCCATCATCACACAGTGCATCTGGGCTCTTCAGCCCCTTGCATCCACTGCAGCCGGAGCAAGAGACCCCCACTTGTCCGTCAGGGCCGCTCCAAGGAAGGAAAAAGCCGCCCCCGGGCTGGGGAGACCACTGTATTCTCTGTGGGCAGGTGGGTACAATGATCCAGGGAAAAGGAGGTTGAGGTGGGGACCCCAGTGATCAGGCACCTGACCCTTTTGGTGGGCCCCAGCTCCTTCTGGACCAGGAGCCACACAGGAGGGGTTCAGGCTGCACAATATGCCCCACAATCTGAGAAGACCTCCCAACCCTAGGCCAGAGGGAAGTGGCCATCAAACCAGAATGTCTCTGGTCAAAGGGGAGGGCCGGGCGCCTCTGAGTGGTACTCCTAAGCCCCAGTGTTCTCTCCCTCACAGGTTCCGGGTGACACACATTGAGAAGCGCTATGGGCTACATGAGCATCGTGATGCTTCCCCCACGGACAGGAGCTGGGGCTCTGGTGGGGGGCAGGACCCAAAGGGTGGTCAGGGGTCTGGGGGAGGACAGCCCAGGGCAGGGATGCCTGCCATGGAGAGGCTGCCTCCTGAGGAGCTGCAGCCCCAGGCCCTAGCCAACTCCCCAGTACAAAATGGAGGACTCAGGGACAGCAATCTTACCCTTTGTGCACATGATGGGAACCCTGAGACCTCTGCAGAGCCAACAGTGGGGGCCAGAGGGAGGGGCCCAAGCCCAAGGCTGCCCAGTCAAAGGGCAAACGAACAGCCAAGCAAAGCGGACACCTCAGATCACCAGGTATGAAGACATGGCTAGGGCTGCAGGGGGCTCAATTTTATTGTGCACTTCTTTGGAGATCACCAATGACGACCCACCTCCTTTTCCCATTGTTGACACCTCCCCTTTCTCCCAGGTGTCTCCATCACCGGGAGCAGAGGGTATATGAGGTGAGTCTGCCTGAGCCCCAAATCAGATGATCTTGTCCCCCCACCTAAACTCCTTAAGCTCATCAGCTCTCAGCTCCCTGAACCCCCAGGGTGAAGTGCAGCCTTAGCCTGTGCCACAAACTCCTCGGCTGGTGGTGGGGAGTGGGTCCTCCAGGGGATAGGAAAAGTCCCAGGGAAAAGCTGGGACAGAGCTTGAACAGGAGACAACACTGTTCCCTTTCCTCCAAGCCTCATCCTTCATTGTACTGATGGACTACCAGCGGGCAGGGCCAGGAGTGAGTGGGCATGAAGGCCCTCCCCTTCACTGGACGGCACTGCCCCCCAGTTGAGGGACCAGCTGTACTTCCACCTGGAGTTGCATGGTCTCAGCCTGGGGGACCATTGGAGAAGTGATCCACACTCCTGGCCCCACACTCTTTTCCACTTCCTTTACCTGCCAATAGGCCACCTGGCCTGCCTTCCCCAAGACCTTGCTCCACATGCTAGAGTGTGGCAACTGGGACCAGGCCCCTGCCCTTGGTGGGCTCCTAAAGCAATAGCACCTTAGGCATCCTGCCCTCTTGGCACAAGAGGGCCAGGCTCTGACTTGGCCTTCGTGCCCTTTATTCACTGTCAATAAATTCGCTCAGACCATTACAGCTGCTTGGCATACTGGCTCCAGCTCCTTGTGACTCCCAAGGTCTGTTCCTCTCCTGGCCTCAGCCCCAGTGACTCTGGCATCCAGAGTGGAGCAGACCACACAGCCAGAATGAAGACAGAGATGAGTGAGAGTCACTCAAGACTTTGCAGGATGGGTTAGCCTCAGAGATTTTGGGGTATTTCACCACTTTAGAGATGGGGAGACGGCAGAAGACAAGTGGGTAGTTCTAGCCCTGAAAATGGCAGGAGGGCAATGGGGAAAGGAGTGAGTTCTAGCCCCCGAAAAGGGGAAAGGAGAAGTTTCCCCTGGACATGAGAGTAGACATGGGGGAGATTCTAGCTTTTGGCTGTGTCACTCCAGATCATTGAGGGGGTGGTCTGAAAGCATGGAGATAGGGGCAGCAGCATCACTGGGGGGCAGCAATCCCCCTGGCCTTCAGGTGAGAAAGTCTGGGTGGCCAGGGTCTGGGGCTTTAGCCGGAGGGGGAGGTGGTGGCCGCATCTGTAGGGAACACACAGTTAGTGCTTTAGAGTCCTCCCTTGGGGTATCCCTGTCCATTCCCTCATCCCAGCAGAGAAAATAGGACCAGCTAGAATGACCCCTCTGCACACAACCTCCAGGACAGGGCCCTTACCGGCCTGAGTCGAGGTGCCATCATGTCCAGGGGTCCAGGGCAGTCCAGAGCTTTGTCTAGAAACAAGAGCCAGTCAGTCTGTTTTCAGTGCTGTAGTCTCCAGCACTCAGGATAGTGACACTCCATAAGTATTTGTTGGATTAACAAGTAGTTGCCAACCTGGGCCATAAACTCCATCAATCCATCCATCCTCAACAAGTATTTATTGGGCAACTGCTATATGATCAGCTTTGGTCAAAGTACTAAAAAAGGCAAGGAGGATACATAGCCTCCCTCCCCTCCCAGCGCCTTTCAGGAACCCAATAATGAAACATCAAAAACAACGGGCTGGGCATGATGGCACACGCCTGTAAATCCCAGCTACTTGGAGCCTGAGGCAGGAGGATTGCAAGTTCAAAGCTAGCTTGGGCAATTTAGCAAAACCCTGTTTGAAAACAAAAAATAAAAGGGCTGAGAATGTAACCCAGTGGTAGAATGGCCCTGGTTTCAATCCCCAGTCCTGGGAAGAGAGGAGGGACAAACAAACACAATGAATGTCTGAGTGCTATGTCATTCAAAATGGACTAGGTTGCTGAAAATGGTGATGACTCCAGCAGAGTCAGGGAGGGTGACTCTGGAGAAGGTGGAAGTAGCAGAAGGTTTTAGTACAGATGAGCATTCTGAGAGGAGAAAGGGAGAAGGAGGGCTGGGGATGTAGCTGTGTGGTAGAGTGCTAGCATGTACAAGGTCCTGGATTCCATGCCTAGGACCACGAAAATGAAAACAAAAAGATACCATGAGAGAAAAGGAATACGTAAAGCTAAGTATTTATGGTCCAATGACACTAAGAGCAAAGGATACATTTTGGGAGAACACAGTGAGAGAAGGTAGGTAATTTTTGGTGAGGAGGGTGCGGGGGATCAAATTCAGGGCCTTGGTGTGCTTGCTAAGCAAGCGCTCTACCACCAAGCTAAATCCCCAACCCCAGGATAGGTAATTTTAAAAATGATAAAATAGCTACTACTTGCGTGTTTTACTATGTCCCAAGCACAATGCTGTATACACTATAGGTATCTTTTTAAGGTCTTATAACCATCCAGTAAAGTAGTACCTTTCTCCTCACTTTATAAAGGATATAAAAGGAGGACCAGACAGGGTAAATGGCCCTCATCAAGTCACGTACTAGGAAGTGACAGCAGGGTCTGAGCCAGGACAGCCTGACTCCAAATCCCAAGCTCTTCTCCCCCATCAAACTGTGGCGGACCCTATTGCAAGGTGCACTAAGGCCACATAGAGAAGCAGAGTATGACCTGAGAGCCCAAGCTTTCTCCTTGCCATCTCTTGTCCTCCCAGGGCCCCCAATTTCCTCTACTCACCCCCAGGCAGAACAAGTACAGAAGGTCCATCCAAGGCAGAGGTGGGTGCAGGAGGGGAGAAGCTGGGAGGCGAAGGAGACGGCAGTATCTGGGAGCAGGGTGGACACGGTTATTCTCAGTGTGGGGGGAACTTTCACCAGCTCTTTTTATCCCAGTTTCAGTTCCTGACCCATCACCTACCAATACAGGAAGTAGCCAAATGCTTGTATTAACACAGGGGTTCATTCAATCTTCACTAACACCCCATGAGACAAGCTTTTTTTTTAGTTTTTTGAGACAGGGTTTTCCTGTGGATTCAGGCTGGCCTTGAATTCACTATGTAGCCCAAGCTGGCCTCAAATTTACTGCAATCCTCCTGCTTCAGCCTCCTGACTGCTGGGATTATAGGAGTACACCACCATGCCTGGCTGAGACGAGCATTTTTATGACTCCTATGTCAGAGGTGAGACTGAAGTTAAGCCATCTGTCTGAGATCACAGTGTGGTCAGAATGCTGGCTAAAACATGCATTTCCTAACTCCCAGGCCTATGTTCTCCCTGCTGTATCATGGCAATAGCATCACAATTTATGTACCTCCTATGTCCCACAGGGTTAAGGACTAGTATTATTTCTAGTCATGATAATGAGCCTGCTAAGGCAGGTATTATCTCCATTTTATGTATGAAGAAACAAGCTCAGAGAAGTTAAGTCATTGTCCAAGGTCATGCAATAGAAATGTGAACTTGGTCTATCCAGCACTGAAGTCCTCCAAGGTCCTACGAAGGTTGCCTTGGTTTCCCTTTTCTCTGCCCAGCCAAAAGAGATGGGAAGGTGTAAGTCATGACAGGAGGCAAACATGGGCCTTCCTGGAGTCAGAGAGCCAGCTCAGAGGTACCATGTGACGCAGGAGAATGAAGCCTCACCCATTCAGGGTCAGAGAGTTCCGGAGGGCCAGGGGGGCCAAGCAGCTCCTCCACAAGAAGGGAAGGGAAGACCCCAACATGGCCCCCAAATTCTCCCCGCCAGAAGCCATCATCCACTCCATCCTGGGCCCGGGGCAGCAGGCGGATGAGCGCTCCCTCAGGGAAGCTCAGCTCTTCTCCACTTTGGCCAGTGTAGCCGTACAGGGCTCGGGCCAGGAATGCTGCAGAAGCCCAGAAGAATGAGAAATGGAGTGAGATGGTGGTACCCTGCATCTGTGATACCCTAGAACTATAAGCACCTAATAATCTCTCTATGTCCAGGGCCCCCAGACCCAGAACTTTCCTTTCTTACCTGTGGGCTCTGCCCCTGAGGGATTGTCTCTGTCATGGCCGCTCTCAGGAAGGGAAAGATCCGGGAAGTTGAGATACCGCTCAGGGACAAAGCCTACTTCACCATGCTGGTTCCGAGCCTGCTCACCCAGCAATGTGAATGGACATCAGACTTGCCTCAGTTGTCCATGGCCCTGGCTCGCCTCCACTCAGGCTTCTAGCTTCGCCTGTGGGTCCTTGGGGCCCACAGAGAAGTTCTCCCATTGTCCTCAACCCAAGGTCAGAATCGGGGTCCCATACATACCTTGACCCATTCGTCAGCGTCTCCCTCCTCTATGACCTCCAGCCACTCACCCTCCGTGATGGTCAACTCATCCTCATGCCCTGCCTAAAAGCCCCACAAGGAAGGATTCAGGATTTGGCTGTCCTCCACTGTTGCCTGGTCTGAAGTCCCCAATCCCATTCATACCTGATAGCCAAACACCACATGTGCAGGGCAGGGGAGAGGCCTGGTGGCCAAGGCTGGAGGGGCAGGCTCTTCAAAGAGCTCCCCTGTCTCCTCACATTCATCGAAGTCAGAAAGCTCAGCATCTTCAGCCTGGAGAAGGGCAGAGGACACACATAATTATGAGGTCTTACTCCTCCATCCTACCCCTAAAGGACACCTGGAATCCTCCTCCAGGGTAGTACCTCCCAACCAACCACCACATGCCACAACCAAAACCACCACAGAGCAGCATGATACTAAACAATAGCAATTGAGGGGTTGGGGATTTAGCTCAAGTGGTAGAGCGCTTGCCTAACAAGCGCAAGGTCCTGAGTTCCATCCCCAATGTCCAAAAAAAAAGCAATTGAGTACTTAATATGTATCCAGCACAATGCTAAATATGTTATGTATATTGTTTCATTTACTCTTCATAATAACCCAGTGTTATTTTGAATTACTAACCTCATTTTACTTTGGAAACTGAGGTTCAGAACGGTGATCATTTTACAAGATCACACAGGCAGTAAATGGAGTGGCTGGTACTCAAACCACTTAGACTGCTTCCAGAACCTGAGTTCTGAACCATCATAGCATAATTAAAGATGATTGAGGATTTTCTGTGCCAGAAACTTCACAAAGAATTTACACGAATCATCTCATTTAAGACTCACAACAGCCCTCTCAGTTAGGTACTGCTCTGATGCCCGCTCTAGAGGGTCTGCCTTCCGCCAAGGAGTTTTGCCCTCCTGGGTGTGTATGGCTGGGGCGACGGGTGTGCTCACCGTGGGAGAGAGGTCCCTCTGGGACAGCCGAGCCTCACTGAGCCGTCGTTCCTGTTCCGCCTCATCCTGGGCCTGGGTCATGGCTGGCTCGAGCCACCGCTGCACATCCAGGCCGGCCCCTTGCAGTAAGGCTAGCCGGGCAGCCCCCTTCACCTGGCTCACCTGGCATGAGGAGGAAGGGAGTGGGTGGAGCCTGGCCAACTGTCTGGCCTCTGTTTCCCCTCCCTCCCATCAGAGAGAGGAGCGGGGTGCCCAAGAAGGGGCATCTCAGTAGCGCTAAGCCCAGGGCTGGGCCTCACCTGAGCTCGCCGGATGCTGTCCCTCACTTCCTGCAGCCGCTGCTCTATGCCTGCAGCCTCACGCTCTGGAGCCTGCTGCCGCCTCTGCTCTAGGCGCTGCAGCACCTGGTGGGGTAGGGAGAGGCAGGTGGAGCCACAGTGGACCAGAACTTACTCTGGGCCTGGTACTTGGCTGGTTGAATCACTTGCATTGTCCTTTAATCTTTCCTATGAAGTAAGTGTTATTATTGGTCCCATTTTAGTGATGAGGAAACTGAAGTCCAGAGAAGTGAAGTCACTTCCTTACTCAAGATTATATAACTCAAAAGCAACAGAAGACAATTTGAACCCAGGTTAGTCAAACTCCAAATGCTACGCTCTTAAGCACTGTGTCATACCATTGTGTTAAAGTACCCTTCCTTCCCTCCTGTCTACAGCACCATGGTGCCCCCAAGGACTCCAAGGATCCCCATCCCTCAGCTTTTCTTGCCCACCCGCAACACCTGCACCCCCACCTCACCCGATGCCCATGGTGCTGGATCTTGTAGTCACGGGCAGCTCGACCCGTCCAGCGCCGGATCTCTTTCTCTAGGCTACTCTCCTCAGCTGTGCCTTCGGCCCCCTCTTCCAGTACACACACCTGAATGGGATGGGGGTTTGTCAGAAGGAGACTGCGCCTCCTCCCCAGTTCCCTCTTTTTATCTCTCTTTTGACCTCCAAGGGCAGGGACAAAGAGGTGGGGGCACACACCTGTGTCTGTGGACACAGACATATACATATGTGTGGACACAGAGACAGAGTCCTAGGAATGGGATCCCAGCAGATGGACAGTGATGCAGTGGAGAGGATAGTGCAGTAAAGAGAATGAATGGTGAACTAAAGTGTGTTGTGTGTCGTGGGGGGAGGGAGAGAACTGGAATTCTTTCTCCAAGATTTAATAGCTGATGAGTTAATACAGAGTGGGAGGGCTAAAGCTTAGTTTTGTTTATATTTGGCCTTGCTCCAACAATCAGGGAAGCCTCACCTGATCAGCCCCAGCCGGCTGAAACTGCTGAGGTGGGGTAGGGGAAAATGCTCCAGGCTCCTGAAGGAACAGCTTTACATCCTGCTCCCAGTTTACCTAGGGGCAGAAACGGGGATGACCACTCACAGGCTCCCTCTCCAGCCCTGTCCCCAGGGTTGTCCACCATCCTCTCCAACCTCTTAGTGCAGAGGAAAGGAGGGGAGCATGGAGTCAGCAGAAAAGGGTGAGAAGGATCTCTAGGGGAGCTCTCACAAGGCCCTAGCCCTCACCTGGGAGGTGGCCTGCCCTCCATGGCGCGCATGCTCCAGGACCATCTCTGCAGCTTCCAGCTCAGCACGACTCAGTAAGGTCAGGGGGTCCCTCAAGTGTTCCGACAGCTCACTGACTAAGGCCTGGAGAGAACCCCAAGATACTGACACCACCCTTCCCCCAGACCCCTACTGCAAAGCAGGGTCTCTGCCCAAGGTTTAGGTGAGGAGTGGGAAGGAGGGAAGAACTAAGACATTGCTACTACTTCTGATAAAGGCCCTCATGCATGTGCACCACTTAACTGTTTGTTTATTTTGTAATGCTGGGTATGGAACCCAGGGCCTTGTATATGCTAGGCAAGTGCTCTACCACTGAGCTACACCCCAACCCCACTTAACAGTTTAAAAAACACTCTTGGGTTGGAGATTTAGCTCAGTGGTAGAGCACCTGCCTAACAAGCACAAGGCCCTGAGTTCAATTCCTAGTACTACCCCCCAAAAAACCAAAAAAACACTTTTACATCCATTCTCTTCTTTTGCACCTCATTAATGTATAAGGTAGGCAGAACTGGGGTTAACCTTAATGAAGAATGTGATGCTCAGAGGGGTTAAGTACACTGTATCATGTCATACAGACAGCTACCCACCCTGAGCAAGCTAGTCTCTAGCATTAGCCAACCTCACGGGAAGTGGGAAGCAGAGGGAGGCCCTCCCCTTTGTGAGGAGCAAGGTCAGTCCGGGTCAAGACTGACCTTGAGCAGGGCTGGCAGTTCCTCCTTGTAGTAGTGGTCAAGGTGGGCATTCGTGGCTACCAAGTTGAGCAGGTATTCATTGCGGGCTGTTCTTAGTTGCTGGGAGTATTGGGCTGACTGGGTACATAGCTAAGAGGGGGAAAGAGATGTCAACAGGGAGCCTTGGGCCCAAGGCCAACCACAGCCAGATCTGACATGAGTTCTCACATTATCTAATACTTACTATGTGCTTAGTACTATACTAAAAATTTTACATACAATTCTCACTCAAAATCCTGTAGCATAGGGTTTGGGTTGGGGATTTAGCTCAGTGGTAGAGTGCTTGCCTAGCAAGCACGAGGCTTGAGTTCGATCCCCAGCACCAAAGGAAAAAAAATCCTTTAGTGTAGGCATGTCCAATCCACAGCCTGCAGGCCACATGCAGCCCTGAAGAGCTAGTCATGCAACCCCAGAGTACTGTACACCTTTAACATTATTATGTGATTTCCACCAATATTTTTCATGACTCAACTGCAAGGTGCTTCAGTACAGGCAACGAAAATGTAATGCTGTGTAGGGGAGGGCATAGTGCCTACCACACAGTCAGTACATTTGTGAACAACTACTTTCACAGATGAAGTATACAAAAAGTAAAAGTAAATCCAAAATTTCTGATGAGCACCTTGAGAACTCACTAAAAGTTGCAACCACTTCCATCAAACCAGACACTTACATATTCACAAAAACAAAGTGACCAAATATCCCACTAGTTTTATGTTTATGTTGTCCTATTTTTAGGGGTTTTTTTTGGGGGGAGGGGGTTTCTAGGGATCAAACTCAAGGCCTTGCACTTGCTAGGCAAGTCCTCTACTACCTGAGCTAAATCCCTAACCCCATGTTGCCCTATTTTTAAAAAGGAAGTTCTGTTACTTATATATATGTTTTATATGCAGCCCAAGACAATTTGTCTTCACTCAATGTGGCCAAGGCAAGTCAAAATATTGGATTCTTATGCTCTAATGGCTTCTACATATGTCTAAAATAAAGTCCAAGGGGTTGGGAATTCAGGTAAGTGGTAGAGCGCTTGCCTGGCAAGCACAAGGCCCTAAGTTCGATCCCCAGCACCCAAAATAAATAAATACAGTCCAAACCATTCCTAACTGTAATTTACCAGGTCCACCATAAGCTGGCCCCTGTGACCTCTCTTTTAATTGCTTGTCCCTCTGCTCAGAGTGCTCTGGGCAAACTGGCCTTCTCTCAGTTCCTCCAGTTTCCAAAGGTATTTGCACCTCAAGGCCTCTGCACTCACCATTTCCCTCCCTGGTATGTTTTTCCCCTGTATCTTTGCATGACTGGCTGGCTCTTTCTTGACACTCGAGCCACTTGTTCTGAGAGGCCATCTCTCTAAATTATCCCTAGTTTTATTTCCATCTTCATCTGATTATTTATATACTCATTTTTTTCCACTGTATCCCCAATGATAGAACAGTGGCTAATACACAGAGGTCTTCAATAAGTACATAGTAAAAGAATGAAAAAGAATCAACTGCTCAGATGAAGAAAATGAGGCTTAGAAAAAATCACTCACCTAGGAAGTAGCAGAGACTGGACTCAACCTACTCTCTTATTCTTATGCCCCCGGATTCCAAACCACGAGACTACTCTGCCTTACTCATGTTTTTTTCCTCCGAACCTTGGTGCTCAGTTTCTGGAGACTGGTCCGAGAGTGAAAGATCCCATGGTCGCTGCGATTCAGCCTGTGCCAGTGGGGGAGAGGAACTGGCGTCAGCCCCAGGTATGATGCCTTGGCTCCACCTCTCACCTCCCCTGTCCCCAGCTCAGGCCTCCTAACCTCCCACGAGCCCACCTGGCCTGGACATCAGCTGCCTTCTCCTGTGCCAAGGCCCACACACGCTCCCGCTGCCCGTATAGCTTCCGACTTCGGCTCAGCTCCCGGACAGACTGCAGCACCTCCGCCTGTGCCCTCTGGAGGCTCTCTGTTCCCTAATGGCACAACACACAAAGTCCTGACCCAGGCCACCACCAGCCGACAAGCAACTCTTCCTTCACCCCATACACTTAACCATACCTTCCTAAGCACCTGTTCCTTGGCACTCCGCCCTGTGCCCCCTGCTAGGTCACGGAATCGGTCAGACAGCTGGAGTCGGGTTTGGCCTCCTGCCACGGTGGCATCCAGCAGGCAGCGCCAGGCAGCAAACACTGTCCTGTCCCTCCCCAGAAAAGGTCTGTGTTGAGGAGGGGATCACTCCGCAACCTCGTGAGACACCCCCCAACACCATGGGAGACGGAGTGCTTTCCCTTCCCCTCCTCATCTGGGAGCCCATCAATCGATCAGTCCATTAGCTCAGCCACAGGATCACTCATGCCCTCCGCCTGCACCCACATTGTCCTTGCTGGGTCAGCTCCTCTGCCGATGCTGTGTCAGCTCTACCTGAAGCTCACATGCCCTGCCCCCTTAGTAGGCCTTCACCCCACAGGTTTCAGGGGCTGAGCTCCCCATCACTTTTTGGCCCCTGTGGCCTTCTGTCTCCACGAGACCCACCTGCTGTCTGTCTCCCCGCTCCGCTGCCCTTCCCTCTTCAGGAATGGCCCAGCCAGCTTCTGGAGTGCCTGGTAAGAAAGCCGTCACAGGCTCATCTGATTATTTATATACTCATTTTTTCCCACTGTATCCCCAATGATAGAACAGTGCCTAGAACACAGAGGTCTTCAATAAATATATATTAAAAGAATAAAAAAAAAAAAGAATGAAAAAGAATCACCTGCTTAGATGAAGAAAATGAGGCTTCCTAAGACCCACCCCAACTGGGAGGACCACAGTATACCATTCTTTGGAGGTAGAAGATGAACTACTTGCTGTGCTAAATGCCTTTTATCCATCACAGTATTTAATCCTTACAACAACCCTACATGAAAATAAGGTATTGGGCTGGGGATTTAGCTCAGTGATTAGAGTGCTTGCCTTGGAAGCACAAGGGCCTGAGTTCGATCCCCGGCACCACAAAAAAAAAATAAAAATAAAATAAAAAAAAAAGAAAATAAGGTATTATTACTGTTGTTGTTTTGAGACAGGGTCTCATTCTGTAGTGCAAGCGGGCCTTGAACTCATTATGTACCCCAGGCTGGCCTTGAACTCATGGTCATCCTTCAACCTCAGCCTCCCAAATGTTGGGATTACAGGTGTCTGCCACCACACCCAGCGAGTAAAGTATTATTATCATTCCCATTTCACAGAAAAAAGTGAAGCCAAGAAATGTTAAGAAACTTGTTCAAGGTCATGCAGTTATTAAGTAGCACAACAAAGATTTGACACAAGTCTGCCTGACTCTAGGCATTTGTTCTTGACCACAATAAGGAGGGTGTAGAGGAGGATGGAACAAGAAAGGAGGTCCAGAGAAGAGCCCCATACCTGTCCATACTCCCGTTCAATGGCCGCCCTCTGCTTGCTGTAGGATCTGTGAAGATTGTCCAGTGAGGTGGAGATTCCTCTTTGGCCATGTTATCCCACCCTCAGTCCTCTCTTCCGCCTGAGCAGGAGGAACAGTGGAACCAGCCCAGAGCACGGCCCCACTCAGAGGGAATGGGCTGAAGAGACAGTCCTTGAGATCACCTCAAGCAGCCTCAACACGAGGCAGCCTCACATTCTCAGAGCCCCAGCACCATCCTCCCCAGCCCTGGAGGACCATCTGTGGGCTGGGAAGTGAGGACTGATGGGGGCCAGGGTACAGTGTCCGCCAGCCTTCCAGCAGGTCTGGAAGAGGGAGGGGATTCTGCCCTAAACTCGACTGTGGGGGTGGGAGTGTTGTGTGGAGCCGAGGGTTTGAGGGCGGCCCCCATGTGTTTACATGTATGTGTTTACATGTGTGTGCTTCCAGTGTCTAGAGAGGCAGGCCTAGCGTGAGGGCCGAGAATGCTAGCCGGCGGCGCTTCGCCCGGCACGCCCCCTCCCGACCCTGGCCCACCCGGCTGGAATAGGAGAGGGGCGCGCCACGGCCAAGGCGGCGGTATGCGAAGGTCAGGGGTCAGGGGCTACCTCATGTCCTCCAGCAGGTCCGCCTCCCTCTGCTGCCGAGTCTGGAGGATACTCAGCTGCTCCAGGAAGCGAAGCTTCACCTCCTGGGCCGGCTTCACCTATGAGAATCGGCGGAGGATGAAGACCCCGGGCGTGGGGATCTAAAAAACACTCCTCGCAGGGAGCGGCGAGGAGGCGGGGCCGAGGAGGGCTGCGCTGTGTCCTCGGTTACTACTGCGGCAGGCTCGGACCCCTTCCCGGCCGGCTCCCCGCCCCAGGTCGGTGCCTCCGAGCTCCCTCCGCTCCCCCGGCCCGCCAGGAATCTCCATTCCCGAGCCAATCTCACTTTTCGGGGCGGCGGCTGCATCTCCGCTGCGGCCAAGGCGGCCAGCGACTTGACTCCGGAACTCTGGGACGCCCGGCCCAAGGCGGGGCGCCGCCCCTGATCCGGCCCGGTTCCGCCCTCGCCCCGCCCACGCCGAGCGCTTCTCGGCGCGGGGCGAGGAAGCGCGAGGGGGCTGCGGAGGAGCAGAACCTCTGGTATCGCTGCGAACACCCGGGAAGGGCCCGGGACGAGGGGCGGACGCAGCGTCTGCTGGGCGGTAGGGAGAGCCCTGGGCTTCCGAGTGAAGACGCCTGGGTCCTGTTTCTAGGGTAGTCTGTAATTATATCTAGTCATTCATTTACATATGCATATCACCAGTCCCGGGGCTGTGGGCGAGAAATGGCAAGAAACTCAAAAGGTGACCAGGGAAACTGAGTCACAGACACCTGAGCGAAGATGCATCTGACGAAGGGAGACAGGGCTGGTCCCATCCCTTTTCTTAATTCCTGCTAAACTGGAAAAGCCAGAGCGAGCAGATTGAGAAAGATGCCTGGAGCCAAGAAGGTATCTGTCCCAGAGGAAAAGACAGGCACATCCTGGGCTCCACTGGACACTGATACCAGCAAGGGGGCGTGAGCTTGAGTGATGCACAAGGGCCCTTGTGGCACAGAAGGCTTCAGGGAACTTCAGGTTCTGCACCCCAAGATCGACCAGCCCTAATAGTACTTTCTGAGGACCCTCACACGCTTTCCTCATCCTCCTCACCTAAGCCTCGTTGGTCTGTGCCCAGGACCCTACACCTGCGACACGGCTGGAAGCTCCAGATTCACAAATCCAACCACCACTGATACCTCCACTAGTATTTAATAGGTACTGCAAATTTTTCAAACAGCCCCTTCAACCTGATCTTCCTCCAAGTAATACATTAAGTGGTACCACACTCCCTCCAGTTAGGAAAGTCAAACCCTAGGGATTAGTGTGCCCTTTCTTCTACCCTCATATTCCATCCATCAGCAGTCCATGGGTTCTATTTAAAAAAACAAAACAAAACAAAACAAAACACCCCAAACCAAAAACATGCTCCTATTGATCCACTTCCTTCAATTTTCAAGACCACCACCCTAGTCCAAGCCCCCATTATCAGTTTTCTGTTTTAGTATCTGGTTTCCTTGCTTCCACGTTTCCTCCCACAACACGTTACAAAGCAGCCAATGATTGATTTTTGTTTTTGAAAGGGAAGTAAGATCTCATCCTTCTCTTGCTTAAAATGCAATTGCCTCAAAATAAAATCCAAATGCCTGAAATCAAATAAAACCCACGGCCTACAAGGCTGTGACTGGCCCCTGCTGACCTTCCCACTTCCCCTGGTACTTTTCTCCCACTGTCCACTCACTGTCACTCCAGCCTCCTTGCTATCCCCCAACAGGCCAACTCCCTTCCCACTGCACAGCATTTGTGCCCTTTCTGAAGCTCCTTTTCCCAGCACGCTACTTGTTGGGACTCTTACCCCTGTTTCGGCTCCTCACAGACCTTCCTTCCCCTCCACCCAGTGTATAGGCCACCTCCAGTCATTCACTTGATTCAGTTTCTTCACAACACTAAACTTAATTGTTCACATGTTCGTGTATTTTCTAGTTTTTGTTTTCCCTCTACAGTGGGGGCTCCCTAAGAACAGGGACCTCCTTTGGACCAGGTACCAATTAGATACGCAAAACATATTTGTTGAATGAATGGACAGAAAAAGGTAACCTTTTGGTTCCAAGGTTTATTAATAGTGACCCATCCTTTTCTGGATCCTCTTGCCCATCTCCCAAGCCCATCAATTTCCAAGCCCAATCAATTTCCTACATTCTGGTGTAGTCCCAGAATGTAGGAAGTGGGCTAGGGTAGACTTAGACAATACCCAGGTCTCTGGCTTCCAAACCTGTTTTTTCTTTAATGCAAGTAAAACCATCCTTTTCCCCAAACCTCTCACAAAACCCTTACATATCAAATATATAAAGAAGGAGCTGCCCTTGTCGAGAGAAAATATGTGGGGTTCACATCCAAGAAACACAGTTTGATGTTCACTCCTTATTTCAGTGACTTCATGATGCAGATAAACAGGCTAAGGCCACCCAAAGAGAAGTTATGAACCACCCTAAAAGCCCTGGCTTCCAGGGCCCTCAGACCAGTGCTTCTTCCACAGCACCATACCAGAGTCTAGAGTCTTTCCAGCCAGGGCAGAGGAAGTTCCTGGCAGTGTCTACCATGGTGAGCGCCTGGGTCCTCCACTGGGTACTACCCCCTCGGGTGCTGGTCCCAGGGTCATGTGAGAGGCTGACTGGAAGGCAGACTGGAAGCGCAGGGGGGCTGGGAGGGGAAGTCAGGTGTCTGTGTTGCCAGACCATTGGGGCTAGATGACTGGGAAGGGTTTCCTGGACTTGTGGTGGTCTCTCCCTTCCTCAGGATGAGGCTGTTGAGTTCTTGGAGCAGCTGCTCCTCCAGAGACCCCCGTGCCTGGGGACTGCTTTTTGAAGGGGGGCCAGGCGGGGGCTCAGGTGGCCTCTCCTCCCAGCCCAGGGTGCTTGTCTTGGAGAGAAGGGGTTGATCAAAAGACCTCTGGTTGGGGAGGGGGCTCTCTGGATCGGCTGTCCACTCCCTCGTAGTAGAGAAGGACGTGGAGGTTTCCTTGGTGAGCTCTGGGAAGTCCCCTACCTCCTCATACACTGGCTCCTCATACACAGGCTCTTCTAGCTCTTCTTGCTCCTCCACAGACCCCTGGGATGACTTCATCGGCTGTACAGGAATGGGATGGCAGGGGGCAGGCAGAGTTAGTTACTGGATTATTAATCAGTGACATTTATTGAACTCTTCCTCTAGGCCAGATGCTGCAAAATACTTGGCATGTGTGATATCAAAATAACCCTATGCAGTGGGTTCACTGCGAGAAGGTGAACTGAGTTGCAGAGAGGTTCAGATGCCTAAGACCACACAGTGAGGGAATGATAATCATGGGGCTTGAACCCACGTGTGTCTGACTCCAAAATGCATTCACTTAGCTACTTTCCTTGTATTTCTCAGATTCTATGACCCCTTTCTCCTTTTCTCACGGCACTCTACCATCCCTCATTTTTCTCATTCTTTCTGATTTTCCTCTACCCCCACACATCCCTGCATCAAGACAGACATAAGAGCACATCCAGGGCTCAGCACAGAGGAACACAGGGCTGGCAGGCACATGGCTGGAACGGGTACAGTACTCACAAAGAACATGGACAGGGTCCTCCGGTTGTGTAGTCGGCGCTGAGCACATGTAGGATAGAGATGAGAGGAGGGAAAAACAGAGACACAGTGAGGCCTGGCAACAAGAGGTGGGGGTGGGAGTAGGGGCACAGAGAAGGTGGACAGGAAGGTCATTGTGAGCAGAGGGCAGCACCAGGCTGGCAGGCACAACACTCCCTCCTGGAGCTTGACAAGGGTAAGGGCAGGAACCACAGCAGGGCTGGGGGAGGCTGGGGGCATCTCACCAGGGTCTGATTGGCAGAGAGGAGGGTGGCTCCACTGTCATCCCCACGGATGGGCAGCAAGGGCATAGTGCCAAACTTTTGACGGGCGAGGTCAGAGGAGGAATGGCGTCGTAAGACCACTGACTGCTGGTCATCATGCTGTTAAGAGACTGAGGGGTTGGCACCAGTGGGCTTGGGAGGCATTGAGGGGTACACACCTGGGCCCCTTCCCTCACCTGAGCTTTAAGGATGCTGGTAGTCCAATCCCACATCTCATCCTCATCAGTGCAGGCCAAGTAGCTGTAGGTAATCAGAATGGAATTGATGGAGAAAAGGAGTTGCAGCTATAGAGATGAAGGAAAGGAGGAGAAAAGAAGACAGGGTACTAGGCTGGGCCAGAGCAGAAGCCAGGCTGGGAGGTACTCACAGGTGCATCTTCTCCAGTATCAATGTGAATCCCCACCTGGGATGTGAAGAGAAACAGTGAGTGATGAGGTAACCAGAAAGGCCAGAGGGATGATGGCAGGAAGGCCCTAGAAATACAGGTTGGGAAGAAAACTCACGGTGTTGGAGGCTTTAACTTCTTGCGGATTCCTAGGTAGACCTTGGCACTCTCCAGAGGCCACTCCCGTTCTGGTTTAGAACTCTGAGGACATGAATGGAGTCAGCGAGGTTGAGAGGTAAGAGAAGGTCCTGGTTAGTGAGGTCAAGACGCTCTGGAAGCGTTTGGGTATGAGATCACAGGGCACTCTCATGGTACACTTATGGTTCCTGCTCCACACTTACTCAGCAACCCACTCCACTAGCCCCAAGGCCTCACCCTCTTCTCTTTGAGCAGCAGCAGACAGCGGCCACGCAGCAGAAAGAACCTCTCCTGGAAGCGGCTTCCCAGCAAGCGGGGTGGCTCCTCACGACACCGCAGTAGCCCCACCCGTGGGCTCTCACGCCGGACACCTGGGCACAGAGGGCAGTGCTGGGCAGAGGGTCCTAGAGGAAAGGTTGGGGGAATGCTGGACTGAGGAAGGCTCACCTGTGAAGAGGCAGCCGGCCTGCACCAGGGAAACTTTCCTCAGCAGCAGGGAGGCTGAGCAGGGCTCTGGGAGCTGGCACCACTGCAAGGCCTGCTCTAGGACCTTTTCCTTGGGGTGAAGTGGCCTCTCTGAAAAGGCAAGGTGGGGACAGATGTCATTAGAATATCCATCCAAAGCCTGGAGTGCCCAACTCATCTCCCACCAGTCACTCATCTACTTATCTATTCAACTATCCAGCCACAGACATTTACTTTAGCACCAGTTCTACGCCAGGCACTGTGCTGGCCCTTGGGGTCCAGTAGTGAGCATGACACACATCACCTGCCTTCACAAAGCCACAGCCTAGTGGAGGAGCTGGCTGCAAACAGGTGGGTGAGTAAAACGATTACAGACCAGGAATGGCTTTGAAAGAAACAACAGAGAGTTAACAGGGGAGCAAGTCTAAGGTAGGATAGTCAGGCAAGACCTTTCAGAAGCTGCATTTGAAGATGAGGCTCAGTGATCTGAAGAATTAGAACAAGTAAGCCATGCTAAGATCATGTAGTATCTTACATGATGAAATATAAAAACAAAGGCCTCCAGTCTTGGAGAATTAAACAGCCAGTGTGGCTGCAGCAAAGGGAACAAATAAGAGAATGGATGATGTAAGAGATGAGGTCTGAGAAGTAAGCAGGGGCAGACATTCAGGGTCCGTGTGCCATGACAAAGACTTGGAATTTCAATGGGAAACCACTGGAGGGTTTTAACTAGGGGAATGCCATGATATAATTTATGTTTGAAACATCTATTTGGCTGCTATACAGAAAATGGATTATAGGGCCGGGGATTTAGCTCAGTGGTTAGAGTGCTTGCCTTGCAAGCACAAGGCCCTGAGTTCGATCCCCAGCACAAAAAAAAAAAAAAAAAAAATAGAAAATGGACTACAGGGAGGCAAGAAAACACTATCCAGCTGTTCCCTTTCTGTGACCACATATTTTATTAGTTCATTTTGGGAAACTGAAAGAGTATGGTGACTTCAGCTAGAACGGTAATAACAGTGGAGATGAAAAGAATATATACATTTGAATAGAACTGAGAGGACTAGTTGCTGTGTTGGGTGTGAAGCTGAAAGAAAGAAAGAATTCCCAGAGGGCTTTACTAAACTGGATAAATTGCAGGGCTATTTAGAGTTGGGAAAAAACAGAAAATAGCCTGGATTTTTGGTTAGGGAAGGGGCAGAGGAATCATGACTGGCCTTACATACTTTAAATTTGAGATACTCATGAGAAACAGAAGTATCAAGCAGGCATTTGGATACATGAGTCTGGAGTCAGAGAGGTCTGGGCCAGAGATAAAAAATATAGGTGTCAGCTTATTAGTGGCATTTAAAGTCACAGGATTGGAGTACAACCAGGGTCCCTGTAACACTTGAAGTCCAGGCAAAACGTAAAGAGAAGCCTCCTTTGAGGTAGAAGGGAAATCAAGAGCATGTGAGGTTCACTCAAGCCAAGAGAGAAGAGTAGTGAGAAAGAAGTTTGTCAGCTATGTGCAGAAGAGTAGTGAGAAAGAAGTTTGTCGGCTATGTTGAATGTCCCCTCACACTGATGAGTGGATGAGCAGGGTGTCCACTGTATTTGGTAGCACGGAGGTCTTTAGTGACCTTGACCACATAACCACAAAACACATGCACACACGTACACACACATGGTCTTACTCACCAAGCTCCCCGTGCTCCAGAACCTCAAACATCACCCACAAATCTGTCCCTGCTGCTGTCCCTCGCATCTCCAGTACCTGGTTAGTCAGATCCTCAGCTGTCAGTGTTGGGGACACCTGGGATGCAGACAAGAGCAGAGAACCCATGCTGGTCAAGCCGTTATCCCTGCCCCCCACCATCCTCTCCTCTCCTCTTCAGTCTCCTCCCAGCTGACCTTCAGGGTGACACAGTTGTCTGGGAGCTGCTGCTCTATATAAACCTCCATGATGAGGTCTCCAGCCTGGGACAGCTGAGGAGGGATAAAGGAGGACACAAGAAGATGCAAAAACACCGAAGTCAGAGGAATCTTCACGTTGCTTCATACACACCGACCCCCACAAAGGTCTCCCCCCAATCCTCACCCCAACATCGCTTGGGCTTTTAAAAGGGAAAACTCTAGGTGTGGTGGAACCACGTCTTTAAGTGCATGTGGTGCGACCCAAGGCAGTAGTCAGGAGGACACATTTGGAGTCAGATTCCTTAGATTCCAACTCTGCCACTTACTACAGTGTTACCTTGAATAAGAGACTCAGCCTCAGTTCTTTATTTGAAATAAAATGAAACTACCTACTCCATGGAGTTGTCATATGCTAAAATCAGATTAGGGGTGTCTGGAATGTAAGAAATCCTCAGCTGATGCTTGCTATTATAGTTGTTATTCTCACCTCAATCTGACTTTACTCTTTTTTTTTAAGTAATAAGAATTGAACTCTGGGCCTTCACACTGAGCTATATTCCCAGTCCTTTTTATTTTTTGAGACAGGATCTCACTAAATCACTAAATTGTCTAGATGGAATTTGAACTTGCCGCCCTAGTGCCTCCACTTCTCAGAGTGCTGAGATTATAGGTGTGTGTAACTACACCTGGTTTGATTTTACTAACTCCTCCTTGAATCTTTTACACTCAGAAGTGAGGTGCTGCCGCCACCATTTTATAATGAAGAATACTTATGGAAGAATGAATGGAGCAAACCCTGAACAAACCACCTGCCCAACACACTTCCCTCCTTGGGTTTCTCCTGTCACTCAAAGAGCTGAGAGTCAGTGTGCAGAAGGACAGGGGCTGAAAAGGAAATTTCGGCTGTACAGAAAGCCACCTTCCCATCTTGATGCCCCCTCCTCCCCCACTCAGGAGTCTAAAGTCAGGGCGAGTTACCTGTACATCCTTCCAGGTGGTGATAAGATTGACCTCCAAGTCGATCTGAGCTACCTGGTCAGAATCAATCTGTGAAAGGGCCAAATATTGATGTGGGGGCTGCTGGGAAAGGAAGGAAATAGGGCAGACCTCAAGGCCAAAGGAGACCTGGATAAGAAAGAGGGCTGGAGGCTGACGAGCTAAGAGCCAACAGGGTGAGGATGAGGGGAGTGACATTATGAGAGAAAAAGGCCCAGAGCTCTGCGAGCAGTTGCTGTGCAGAGGGCCGTTGGAGGGATGGGCAGGGGTTTGTTGGTCTGAGTCTCGCAGGAGTGGGGGAGAGGAGTTGGGGGTCAGGGGTCAGGAAAGCCTTACATCAAAAACAGAGACGTAGCCGTCAATGAGCTCCTGCAGCACCCGCACCTCGTGCTCCCCCCGCCCATCCGTCTGGAACACACTGGGTGCAAACAGCAGGGCCAGGTTCCGCGTGCACATCTGGTTTAGAGCTGCACACTTCTGCACCCTGTGGAGGGGGATGGGGTCATGAGGAACACAGTTTGTGCTCACCCCTTCACCAAAGCATCCGTTCAATCAGCACGTATTAAGCCATACAGTATACCAAGCCCTAAGCTAAGCACTTGGGATACAACAGTAGGACACAACAGTTTGAAGTCTTGGAGGGTGGGGGGGACCATTAAGACATGGATGATTATAAATATGGTAGGTGTCAGCAAATTTTTTATGTGAAGGGCACGTAGTAAATACTTCAGGCTCTTCAGCCACATAGAAAATATGCAAATGAGTGGGTGTGCCTTTAGTTTATGTACTTTATTTACAAAAACAGACAACGGGATGGGTTTGGCAGTGGGCCTGTAGTTGGCCAACCCCTGTAATTTGTATAATTGGAACAACTTGGCCAGGGATGCACTCTGATTCACTCAAAGGCCTTTCCCACCAACAGACTGATAAAGGTCTGCATCTTATTCATCTTTGTATTTCTTATATCTAACTCTTACCTGACACAGAATAATAAAACAGAATAATACTGATTGCTAACAATCTCTAAAGACTTACTATATGTCAGGGACTGTACTAAGAATTTCACGTGGATTATCTCTTTTATCTCTCAACCTATGAAGTGGACATTATTCATTACATCATCTTTTTTAGAAATGAGGATGCTGAGGCTCAGAGAGAACAAATAACTCATTCAAAATCACACTGTTAGACTGATGGAGCCAGGTTTAAGGCTCCATCCTGATTCCCAAATCCATTCTCTGAACCTTTATGTTATGACATCTTCGGTTAACAACTGTTCATAGGATGAATGAATAAATGAATGACATTGCGGAGTTGGGTTGAGGTGAAGAAAAGTCCAGAAGGGAGCCTGCAGAGAGAGGGCCAGGCCACACTGACCGATAGAGATGCCCAATGAGGGTGGCCAGTGTGCGGCGGTTGACCCGAGGCAGGCAGCCAATGACTTCTTTGTATTTCTCCAGGCGTTGATTCTTCTGGGGCAGCTCTGGTGATAGAATGGGGGAGGGTTGGTGAGGATCCAGGAAGGAAGAATAAGGGACTGGAGTGCAGGAAGGGATTTCCAGAGAAATAAACCCAGGATGAGTATATCCCTGTCCTTCCCCCCACCCCCAGCCATCATCTCACAGGGCAGCAAATTTTAGGGAAGCGAGCTGTCTAATCCCACAAAAGAGCCTCGTGGATTCTGGTATGGGAGGTGGAAATCCCAGCTGGGGCTTGGATCTTAGGGATCCTGGGAGTACCGGCAGCCTCCCTCCAGCGAGGCAGCAATCGAGCAGAGGTCACAGGGTCATCCAGCTCTCGGAAGAAGCGTTTCAGCGTGTCGGTGACATCCTCCACAAAGTGCTCCCCTGGCCGAAGCTTCACTGACCGTGCATCCCGCCGGAACTCAGCCAGGAGTTTCAGGCTACGGGCCCGAGCGCCCCCTTTCCGATAGACACCTTCCAGCCGGAGCCCTGAGAAGAGCCACCAGTCTCCACCATTGTGCAAAGAAGCTGGCACCCTGTCAGCAGCCCATCTGTGACCCTCCTCCATGTTATGTGGCTGTGGGAGGAGGGGGGTCACAGAGGAGGAATTCTGTGCCATGAGGTCTTAATTCTCAGCTCCCTGCTGAAGTCTTCATCCTCAGAAAGTCCTTCTGTGACCTCACTATCATGTACCACATCACCTGTCACATGTATCTCCCACTACCATCATATTTATTGATTGATTGATTTTTTTCAGTACTGGGGTGAGCCCAGGGCCTTCACACACAGTAACATCCCCAGTGCTTTATTTTTTATTTTGAGACAGGATCTTGCTAAGTTGCTAAATTGCCCCAGCTGGGCTCAAACTTGCAATCCTCCTGCCTCAGCCTCCCAGAGTGCTGGGACAACAGGCCTGCACCATCCTACCACATTTATTTTTTATTTATTTATTTTTTTAATTTTTTTTTTTTTTTTTGGTGCTGGGGATTGAACTAGGGTCCTTGTGCTTGCAAGGCAAGCACTTTAACCACTGAGCTAAATCCTCAGCCCTACCACATTTATTTTTAAATGGTACTCTGAAATCACATTATAGTTGATCTGTATTATCCACAGATTCTGTATTTCAGCGTTTACCAGCTCACTAAAATTACTTCTAACTCTAAAACCACTAAGTCATCCCTCAGTATCCATGGGGGTTGTTTCAGCTCCTCTGCAAAACAACAAAATCTACTACTATAACTACTACGCTAACAATGGCACATCAATAGCTGTCATACTGTCTTGTCTATAAAATAATGATGAGGAAAAATCTGTACACGTTTGGTACAGATGCAGGCTTTTCAAATACTTTCTATCTTCTGTTGACTGAAGACATGGATGCAGAATCCGTGGATGCAAGGGACCAACTATATACGTCTTCCACAGTCATTTGCAAAATGTACAGACTGAAGAAACACTGAGTTCATCTGCCATTCACATATTCTTAGCAAGGTCTCTGTAAAAAAAATGTCTTTTCATTCCACTGTTTAAACTGGCCCCCAAGTATAATGCTGAAATGCTGTCTGGTGTTTCACAGAATACTGTGATGTGCCTTATACAGAACATCATGTGTGTTACATAAGCATCATTCAGGTATGAGTTATGCTGCTACTGGTGTTGAATTCAATGTTATCACATCGTATACATATATATGTGTGAGATAAGGTGTTTTTATACAGAAAAACCCAGAAAGCAAGGTTTCGTATTGATCGGTTGATGTAAGTGCAATAACCAGAAGTTTAGAGGAACCTAAACCTGTGTGTCCCTTGGGCCAATGATTTGGTATTCACTAATTAAGTGTTTGCAGTGGCTTTATAGAACTTAACACCTGCAAATAATGACAGCTGATTATATTTGTTTTCTTATTACCTGTCTCTCCCACTGTGTGCTTTGTGGGGCCTCCCCTGTCCACTGCCAAATCCCCAGTGTCTGGCACATGGCAGCAGCTCAACAAATATCTGTCGAATGAACATGGTGGAGCAGAGGCATTGGAGGGAATGTATAACCACCCACACTCTTTCTCCAGGGCCCCCTCACTGGGCCTGGGACTGAATCCCTCTGAACACAGAGGGGCTAAGAAGAGGATAGAGATCTAGCGAGCAAATGCAGGAAGTCACTGAATGAGGCTATGGCCTTGGTGTGGAGAATGTCATTAACTACTGGCTAGCGGAGCTCTTTGTAGGGTCATGAAGTTACCTTTCCCCCCTTTACTGTTGTGTGTGTGTGTGAACACACATACATTAAAGACTGAACCCAGGGCCCCAGCCCCATATCCTCCTTAGTCTTCTGTGATATTTTTCTTCTCAAAAATCCAGCCTCCTAAAGAGGATTCATAGAGGAGATAGAATTTCTTCAGTCCTTTGGTCCTTACTTAGACTGGAGAACAAAATAGAGGTAAAAACTCACAAAGAATTCTGGGGACCACTTGCATAGCTAACTTTTTGTGCCTAGAAAATATCTCACGCACAGCAATTCTGCTCAGACCTTCAGGGATTTTGCTGCCTGCACAGCTTGGCTCTTGCCTCAGTGCTGCCCCCTCTCTGTCTGCAGGGCTCTACATCCCTAGCCACGCTTGAAGTTCAGCTCTCACCCTCCACGCACATGCCTAATACCAGCTACCGCTGAACATCTACTACTTGTCTGGTTCTGCATCAGTGGCTGACATGCACCACTCACTGTCATGAATATACTGGAAATTGAGGACTGTGGCCTCATTTTACAAATAAAGGAACTAAGGCTCAGAAAAGCAAAGCAGCTGGGCGTTGTGGTGCGTGCCTGTAATCCCAGCACTCAGGAGGCTGAGACAGGAGGACTGCCTGGAGTTCGAGGCCAGCCTGGGCTATATAGTGAGTTTGGGGCCAGCCCGTACTATGTAGCGAGACCCTGTCTCAAAAAAAGAAAGCAAAGAAAAGAAATGAAAAATAGTTTGCCAAGACTCAGATGGCCATTGGTGTCAGACTGACGTATCTGGAGGCCAAGGTCTTTCAGGTGACCGCCTCAATCCTTGCTGTGCCCTTGTTCTCCACTCCCTGCCCTCACTGGCTCAGCATAACCAGTGGCCACTCACCATGCTGGGTGACAAAGCTGATGCAGGCATCCACGATGATGGGGATGTCGCCCCGACTCATCTGCTGTTCCTGCAGCCCTGTGCCTCCCCCGCCAGCAGCTCCCTCAATGGCTGCATTCCACGCTGAGAAGTCCAGCCGGCCTTCCCCCTGCAGATAGAGGGTCCTGAGACCCAGGAGGCCCAGGTCAGAGGCAGCTCCAGGGTCCTCCAACTGAGAGGCCCAGGAGCCACCAGCAGGGGGCAGCAACACACAACCTAGATGGTCACTGAACTGGGGAAGCAACTTTGAGGAAAGAGGCAGCACCCCAGCATGACAGGGTAGAGACAGTGGCTGGCTCCAGAAAGAGGGGTCCAGGGTCAAAGGAAGGAGCAACATTTACCTTCCTGTCTCCACCAGGACCAAATGCTCTTTTTTGTCTGGAGTGCCAGATGCAGAGACCACACCTGGGAGGAGAATCATTGGACATCATCATTATTGTCATCTTCGGCATAGTGACACCTATTTATTAAGTGCTTAAGGTATGCAGCAGTAAGGCTAAGGGTCTCAGAGACAATGTTCCACTAAATCCTAAATGAGTTGGGTACTGCTGTCTCCATGTTACAGGCGACACTGGGATAGCACAGCTCAGAGAGTGTATGTGACTTGCCTCACACTGCTTGCTATTAAAGGACAAAGCAGAGCTTGAACACAGGTCTCTTGTCTCCAAAGTCCTAAAACACTATTCCATCCTCTTTCTCTTTGAGCAGGAAGGACAGTAGTGAGGATACCCAGTTCCCTCTCCCAGTTCCCAACCAGTAAGTGACTCCACATAATAACCATGGCATTTACACAACCCTTACTGAGTGTTTAGAAGAGGCTTCCTGCAAGGCTCTGAGATGTGTTTACACGTATTACCTTATTGGAACCTCACTGTAACTCTCTTAAGAAGGTCTCATTATTGTGCCCATTTTAAAGATGGAGGAAATTAAGGCACAGAGAAGTTAAATAACTTGTCCAAGGGTACACAGCTAGGAAGCGATGGAGGTAGTGTCTAAATCTGCATAGTTCTAACTTCAGAGTCTGTGCCTAAAGCCACTATATATTCTACTGTTTTCCATAGCAATTCCCAAATAAAGGTCCATCCCCCACCCACCCCACAGCCACCCTTCGCCCTTGTCCCCACCCCTGCTCACTGATCTCCTGTAGACGCCGTAAATGCACCATGTCCTCAGGGGCCGGGGGACCAGGGCCTGGTGCTGGACACAGGAACAGGTGGTCACCACGAAGCAGGCCAAACGCCGACAGCCAGTCACCAGGGGCCAGGGAGGTGTGGGACGGGGACCGCAGCCACAGGCGGCCCAGCCGTTGCAGCCCAGGGCCCAGCAGCTGGTGACAGCTCAGCGGGGAGAACCACTGTGGAGACAGGGAGAGGACAGGGAGAGGGTGGGGTGGGGCAACAGTCAAGGGCAAGGGAGAGAAATGAGCCAGCCGATGGGGAAAAGCCAAGAAAGACCGAAGAGAATGCAAACGAGGAAGATAACGCGATGGGGAGAGAGCAAAGGTGGAGGCATGAAGTAGATAAAAATGGGAAAGAAATTTGATTCAATTCACTGCAGCCAACATGGAGAAGTCCCCTGTGAAGTGTCTTTGTGTAGCTTAACTGAGGTGTGGGGATGAGAAAGGACAGGCGACCAAAGTGCTCTTACTGAAAAGTGACGATGTCCCAGACAAGCCCACCTCCCCAGGGCACATGGTCCCCGCAGTGCAGGGCATGTCTGAGGCTAACTGGAAGGCGGTGCTTCTCAGCCTACCTGTGACAAAGGACTGGGGGCTTTTTCTTGTCTTCCTCTTTTAAAGTTCCATATCAGTCACTAACCAATAGTTTTGTTAAAAGCAGTAAAAAATGACTTGCCCAAAAATTGAGATGAAAAGAACAAAGACATAGAAGCCTTTATCTTGTATAACTAGATTCAACACATAAAATTATGCTGCCAAACTGCCATAAAAGATGTGAGATGCCTGCTCTCAAGTTCTTGCTTATCCTGTCATGGACCATGACAAATAGTCTGGGGACCAGCCTGGAGTGACAGTCATCAGACTACACTTTGGGCAGCACTGTCTTCAGGGACGGACTCGACTTTTGCAAAGTGTAGATAAGTTAGGAGGAGACTCAGATCTGGCCGAGGAGGCCACAGAGTCCTGAAGAGACATGGAGACTGTTAGCATGAGGAGTCACAGAACTGCAGAGTGGGGTCAGGAGCCAGAGGAGTTGCACGTTTCCTATAGAAGAGCATCAGCAGCTACCGAGGTGGCCCAGGGAGGCCAGAGGGCAGCCCTCAGACCTGGACAGAAGTCACCAGTGAGCTCCAGGGCAGCAGCTCAGAGAGTCCGGGTGGAGGAAGGCAGACTAAGGGGTTAAGGAGCAACCGCAGGCTGCACATGACTTTCTAAGAAGCTGTCAGGCAGGGAAGGAGGGCACCAGAGTGAAAAGCTGGAGGTAGAGCAGAGCTTAAGGAAAAACTGTTTTAGGACGGGAGAGATTGTCGTCGTCATCATCACCACCACCACCATTATTAATTCAACACCCACATATGGAGGACTTGCTATGTGTGGGCCTCACATGTCACTTAATCCTCATCTGTAGCGGGTGAGTCTTTTACACCCACTCTGCAGATGTGGAAAAACTCCCACAGTGGAGACTTGCAGGACTCAAATCCCAGGATGTCTGACTCTGGAGCCTGAAATTTTTTTTCTTTTTTTGTACAGTATCTCACTCTGTAATTCAGGCTGCCCTTGAACTCACTATGCAGCCCAGGCTGGCCTTGAACTCATGGTGATCTCCCTGCCTCAGCCTCCTGAGACCTGGGATTACAGGTGTGAGCCACCACACCTGGCATTTTGGAGTGTGAACTTTTTTAGGAGGGTGCGGGGGGGCTGGGGATCAAACTCAGGGCCTTGAGCTTGCTGGGCAAGCACTCTACCACTTGAGCTAAATCCCCAACCCCCTGGAGTCTAAACTTTTAATTCTGAGAATTGGGTCCAGGATGAAGAGATTGGCTTATCTAGGAATGGAGAAGCTGGGACCTCTGAAAGTAGCTTTGCCTTGGGGCCTGCTGGAGAACTGGAGGGCAGGGCTAAAGTAACGGGCATTTGGGAAGAGGCTGTGGCACAACGGGGCATGAACTCTGGAGATGCAGACTTGGTTTTTAGTTCTGGGTTCTGCTACTTCCTAGCTCTCTGACTTTAACCAAGTGACTTCATAACCTCTAACACTTAGTTTCCTTATGTGTAAAATATCAACAATCCTTACTTCTAAGGGTTGCTGTGGAAATTAAATAAGATATTCAATGGGCAGTGTTTAACACAGGGCCTGGCACAGAATAAATGCTCAGTCAACTGTAGCTGCTTGTTAGGGGAAGTGGTGAGAATAGCTGTAGGAATATGAGAGGACAGGCAGGTGGGGACAGGTAATCCATGGGCCGATGGGGAGGGGTCTCAGCTGCCTCACCTTGCCCACAGCACTGATCCAGGCCTCCAGACTGTTGGCTCCATCTGTGCAAAAATGTTGGATTCTCCCCCCAGTGAGGATGAGCTCAAAGGAAAAGGGGAACCTGCAGAGAAGAGAGGGTCGGGGAGGAGAATGAGGGTGCACCAGGGGCCGGCAGGCTGGGGACTAGGAAGAACATGGAAGGCTGTTACCTGTCGAGGTCACCTGGGTCAATGGGTGGGGGGCTCACACCCAGACATACAACGTCCTGGGGCTGGATAAGGCTGAGGGGCTCAGGGCTGCTTTCTGAGGCAAACATTTTCAGAGCTGCTCCCAAAACGCACCACAGCCGGGGAGGAGCTAAGTGGGAGAGAGATGGTCGAGGGGGCAGCAAACCTCTGCCCCCACTGTCACGTCTTCCACTTATCAGATATTTACGCTATACCACTGACCCTATGAGAGGGGTATTATATTTGGTCCTATTTTGCAGTTAGGGAAACCGAGGTTCAGTTTGAGTAGTTTGCCCAAGTAACACAGACAAACAGGAGACCTGGGATTTGACCCAGATGGTCTGACTTCAAAGCAAAGGCTCTTAATCACTCCATGCTGTCACCTGGCATGGTCCCTCTTCCACCCCTAGCACCCCAGTACACTTTGGCACATGGGCCCACTTTCCCACCCCAGCCCTGTCACCCCTGTCGCTGTACAGGACATGCAAGCCTATCCCACTTTCTTCCCACCTCCTCCCATCCCTTGGCTCCCTCTCACCATCCCGGCCCCTCCGAGGGGGTGGGGGTCCAGCCTTGTTGCTGATGTGACCACAGTACAGGAAGCTGCTGTAAGTGGCAGGCACCACTACCTCGTTGTATACACCAGGGGAGGTGTCTGCAAGGGAAGAGTGATGGGGTGAGGCTAGTGGGATGGGAAGGAATCCATTGAAGACCACTGCCTCGACTCCACTGGCAGCACAGCCAAGTAAAACCTAGTGGAACTAGAATGCTCACTACCCAGACTGGAAGAAGGTGGCAGGGGTTGAGGAGACACGAAGCCTTGAGCCTGGTACTTGTCCACCGCCTCTCCCAACCAGCCAGCCAAGGCGGTCAACTCTGGGTGGAAACCTCAGAGCGTGGGCCATCCAGTGTGGGGCCAAGACCTGACCAGTGAAGCCCAACATCAACAAGGTAACAATTCCTTTGAGTGACCAGACTCTGCTGAGGTAGATGAGACCTGATCTATGTGTTAACTGCATCAGGAGGGGACCAGAACTGGCACATCCTGACTCACCCTGATGACCTCGGGCGTCACAGTCATCTTGTGACCTCAGAAAATGGCCCTGGAGGATCTGAAGTGTTGGGAAACTGCCCACATTGGGCTAAGGGGACCAACGGGCAATGGGTTAATTGGGGCCCCCCTAGAAAACCAAAGCAAGGATTGGGGCAGAGAACTCTAGTGGGGGAGAGAGACGAGGCACTGGGGAATAACCTGGGGGTAGGAGGCCAGGCAAGCTACCATCAAAGGCTGAGGGGGACCAAGGCTCTTCGCCTTCAGAGGTGTCAACACAGAGGAGCTGGGTCATGTTCTTCAGCAGGTTGGGTCCTGCCACAGCTGCACACAGTGCCTGCAGGGAGGGAAGCGCCTCTGTTAGCCCCAAACCCAACCGGAGAGCCCTGGAACAGTCCTCTGATTACCAAAACCTGCCCTACTACCCAAGTCCAGGCATTTTGACTCAGAGACTGCTTGTCCCTCCCTTCATCATCCCCTAACTATCCCTCTCACCTGGAGAAGCTGGCTATGATCTGGATACTGAGAGTGGGGCTTCCGGAAGAGACCCAGCCGGTACTTCCGGGAGATGAACTCTCCCCGGGAGTCGGGGGCTGAATCTGGATGCAACCCTTCACCCGGGGGTAGTGCCCCTGCCCAGAAGCGGTTGGCATGATCATTTCCCAGGACAATGAACAACTGCAGGATGACAAAGAGCAAAGACAAGTGACCAGAGCTCAGGTCTCCAGACATCCCAAACCAATCCTGCCCCCAAGCTGGTCTTTTTTTTCTTTCAGTATTGGGTATTGAACTTAGGGCCTCACACTGAGTTGCCTCCCCAGCCCTTTAAAAAAAAATTGCTCTTAATTTTGAGACAGGGTCTTGCTAAATCACTAAATTGTCCAGGCTGGGCTTGAATGATGATTCTTCTGCCTCAGCCTCTGATAGTGCTGGGATAGGTGGGCACTACCATGCCCAACTGGCCTTCTCTTGGATGCTCCCCTTCCTCCTCGCCAGACTCCTCACCTGCACTATCTCATTACTCCAGACACTCGTGTCCAACTTCAGGCTCTGCACCTTGGAGATCCCAGAACCCAGGGCCCGGTGCTGACCTGTTGGGGGTAAGGGACACGTGGTGTTGGTACCCAGAACCTTCCTGCCCCAGTTCTCCTCCCTCTCCCCTTGGGCTTGAAATGCCAGCCCTCACCTGCACACTGCTTGCAGATGACTACCCCCAGGTTGACAGCAGCCCAGTCTGGGCGGGATGCTCCACAGTCTGCACAGTGCCGGTTTGCCCGATTTGACCAGATCTTCTCAGCCACCTCGTAGTCAGACAGGGTCTCGGTTACGGCTTCCTGCAGAGCGGCCGCCCAGCTCTGCCGAGCCCCCCCAGACTCTGCTGTGAAGCTGAGGGGTGGACAGCCAGTCTGTGGGCACGGACCTCCCCCCATGTCCCATCCCAGTGACCATTCCTGCAGGAGCTGCCAAAGGTCACATGTGGGTCAGCCCAGACCCTCCTGACATCTTGACCTTGCCCACTGCACTCCCATCAGTGCATGTCCACTGACAATCTGCTCAGGTGGCCTCCAGCCCTCTGCACCCTTGTGCCTCCCCCAACAGTTCCCCAGCCCTGCCTCCCACCAGTCCGGGACCCACCTGAAGCAGCGATGGGGTGTGAGCAGGTCGAAGCTTCGGCTCTTAGTCTCCCGGACACTGCAGCCTTGCAGTTCAATGAAGCAGATCCCGATGCCCAGAGAGAAGGCCTGGTGGAGACAGGGGTGGGCACTGTGAGGTGCCAGAACGGGCCAGGCCAGGCTCCCCCACCCTCCTCACCTGCTCACTCTTGTACAGGGCCTCCCCTGCCCTCCTCACCTGCTCACTCTTATACAGGGCCAGCTCTCCAGGGCTCAAGGCAGCAAACACCTTGGCCTTGTGTCCACGAAGCTCCAGCATGCCAGTGCGGAGGGGTCGCGGTGGATGGGGTGGCCGGGGGTGGCCCAGGAGGCGCTGCTCCTTCAGGCAGGATTGCAGCGTAGAGCACCACATGTCCCGCTGAGCTGGTAGGGGCCAAGAAGCAGGTCAGTGGGCCAGGTGCTCACACAGCCTTCAGCTCACCCACCCTGATCCAGGGGGCCCCAGCCCTCACCCTCACTCTCTGTGCGGAACACGAACACCCTCTGAACCGTGATGACCTGGAATTTGTTGTCCTTGCTGCTGCGGGTCATCTCAATGGCAGTCAGGGGGATCACACCCTTGGGGAAGGGGTCCTGGAGAGAGACAGACAGACAGAGAGCACATGACCCCTGGGACAGGAACTGAGCCGTGTACAGAGTCCTTGGTCCACCACCAGCTTTCATGAGAATCCCACTCAATCCACAGCAGTGGTTACAAGTGCTAAGCCAGCTCCCTTGAATACAGATAACAGGCAAGTGGTGGCCATCCCTTCACCATGGGCTTCCCTCTTTCCAATCCTGAAACGTTCTCAGCCCTCCCTCTCTCTCTTTCTAGTCTCCACATACCATCTCCAGTCCCCCACCTTGTCACTGCCAAAGTACATCAGACTCCTTCCATTGAACTGCACAAAGCGTCTCTGGAAGACATAGTTTCTGAAAAAGGAAGGAGCCAAGATCAGCTAGTGTTTGCGGTTGCATGGGGTGGGCAGATCACAAGGCCTGTGAGCACCTGTGACCTGCCCCTTTCCATTTCTCAGCCTCTCTCTTCTCCCTTCCACTCCTAGCAGCCTCACCCCTGAGGTGAGAGTTTGTCCAGCCAACCACTAAGCAGGGGTGTGGGGTGGTCTGCTGTGGAGGAGAAGCTGGCATAGGGTGAAATGAGGTCATCACTGGTCTCTTCTGTGTCCGGGGTGGGTAGTGAGAGAATGGAGTCGCCAGGTAGCTCAAGGCTGGCATAGCCGGGATCTTCTCGTGCCTCCAGATCCTGCCTGCTGAGCCTCATGGGGGATGGGATACAGACAGACACAGATTAGACCCAGTATCTTGGACACCATCTAATTTCTCCACTCCACCCACAGCACTCAGTAGAATGCCTGGCAGGTACTAGATCTGCTTTTCAAACAGGGAATAGAAGTTGGGAGCCCACAAGATTACCATGTAGCTTTGTCCTGGAGTACAGCTGGAGTTTGTTTGTTTGAACTTGGAATTTTAATGGGAAAATTTCAGTTCCTCTTTTCTGACCTTAGCATTACTTGGGTGGAAAAACTAGAGAAAGACTCAGTAGATGGCTTCCTGCCATGGCTGCTCATAGCTAATGAACCTGTCTTATTCATTCTTTCTCCAAAAAGTTCTTGACATTCTCTCCTTGGACCAAGCTTCCATCAGCTCTCACTGGGGGATATAAATTGCCTACCTGGTCGCTTGCTTTCATTCTTGCCCTCCCTCCCACAGTCCATTCTCCCATAGCCACTAATGCTTTTTTTTTTTTTTTTTAAATTTTTTGAGACAGTCTCACTATATAGTTCAGGCTGGTTTTGAACTCACTATGTAGCCCAGGTGGGCCAAAATCTCGTCAATCCTCCTGCCTCAGCCTTTTCAATACTGGGATTACAGATGTGCATCACCACACCCAGCATTAATGCTCTTTTAAAAATTCAAATAAGATCATTTAACTCTCCTGCATGAAACCCTGCAATAATGTTCCATTTGTACTTAGGCTAAACCCAAATTCCTTACCATGGGCTGCAAGGACTTCACAATGAGACCCACAGCTACTCCCTGACCTCGTGTTATATCACCCTCATCCTTGCTTACTGCAGTCCAGCCATATTTTTCTTCCTTCTTCAGTTTGCACATTCTCTCCCTCCGCCTACAGCACACTTTGTTCCATGCTTCCCTGGGCTGCTCCTTCTCATCGTTCAGGTCTTTGCTTATGTCGTCTTCTTAGAGGATTTCCTTAACCTCCCTGAGTAGATTCTTCCTGTTATTTCAGTGGTTCTCAAGCTCAATAGCACAGCAACACTTAAAATTTTAAAAACAGCAGTACATGGGCTTCATAACAAACACTTACATTTGAATCTCCGGGAGTGGGGCCAGGCACCTGTAGTTTTAAAAGTTCCCCAGGCTCTGGTACAGTTGGTTGGGAACCACACCTCCACCTGATTCGTTTCTGAGTTCATCGAGAAGCTGAAGCAATCAGACAAGAACCCCCACAGATTCCCAGCGCCACATCTACCCAGCTCCGTGCACATACTCTGCCTGTGACGGTGATAAACACTTCTGTCTGAAGCCAGATCCTCCTCCTACTTCGCTCACCTACACAAAGACATCACCCCAGACTTTCTCTCTTTCTCTCTCTCTACATAGCTAATTTAGGGTTAGCTCTCCACCAGATCATTCTCATTCACTTACAAACTGACATAACATTACATCCTATTAAAAAAAGTCTGCTTGGCTCCACTTCCACTGTCAACAATCATAGCAGCTCCCTGCTTTTCTCTGCAGAAAAACTCAACGGTGTTGTCAGTGCACTTCCAACTCCTCTCCTTCCGCTCTCTCAGAAACCCACTCGGATCGCACTTTCACTCCCGCTCCAAGCCTGCCCTTGTCAAGGTCCCCGGTGGCTTCCACATTGCTGGTTCCAGAAGTCATCTGTCAGCCCTCTTACTCGCAGCAGCCCTCTGGGCAGCATGTAGTGCAGCCGGCCTCTCCTTTCTCCTTTTGCACTTTCTTCCTTTAGCTCTTATGATGTCCCGTCCTCTTGGTTTTCTTTTTCCTTCATTACCCTCTTTTTTTGTGTATCTCTTTTACTGATTCTTCCTCTTCTCCCTAACCTCCCCATATAAGAAGCTGCCAGGGCTCTGACCTTAGTTCATGTCTCAGCCCACCCTCATTCCTAGTTGTGTACATCCATCCAAATGCTCCAGCTCAGAGCTCTCCTCTGAACTCTCAACTTGTATAGCCAACGGTCCATAGCTAGCTCTTTTTGAACATATAATACACACCTCAAACTCCACATGATCAAAAGAACTTCTGATCTAACCCCTACCTCCCGCCTACTGTATGCACAGTCTTTCTCCTCTCAGACCATGGCAACTCCATAAACTTTCAGTTGCTCAAAACAGTTCTGTCCAACAGAAATCAATGTAAACCAATATGTAATTTTAAACTTTCCAGTGGTGACATTAAAAATTGAACAGATATAATTAATTTTAGTAAGATATTTTATTTCACCCAATATATCAAAACATCAACATTATAGCATGTAATCAATATAAATGTTACCGAGATCATTTATATCTGTATCTATCACACTCATCCAGTTTTGTCCTTTTTTTTTTTGATACTATGTCTTCAGAGCCTCATAGGTGTTTTTCACATGCAGCACATCTCAATACAGCCTGGCCACATTTCACATGCTCAAAAGTCACTCGCGGTTAGTGGTTGCCATACAGGACAGACAGCATGGGCTCAAACTAAACCTTCTGAAGTCATTCTTGACTGCTATTTTTCTCTCACACCCCAAGTTAATTTGACAGTTCAGCCTCAAAATCTAGCCACTTCCCACCATCTCCACTCCCATCACTGTATAGAGATCTCTCACCTAGATTACTGAGAGGATCTCCTAACTGGTCTCTCTGCTCCTTCCCTCTACACACCATTCCCAACACAGCAAGCAGAGGGAGTCTTTTAAGTCAAAGCCCTTCCAACAGCTTCCCATTTGACTTAGAGTAAAAGTCAAAGTCCCTATAAAGACAACCGAGTGGGCCCCTTTAACCTCTCTGACATTAGCTTCCTGACATTATCCCTCCCTGACACTCTCTCTCCCTCTCCTCCCAGCCCACCCATCTGCCCCAGCCACGGTGCCGCCTCCTCTGTAGCCCCGTGCCTCGCCCACTGCCTTGACACAGGCTCCCTTCTGTCCTCTGTTCTGACCACCCCCTCTCCCTGGGACAGTCTTCCCCCCCAAAATTTCCATGGCTAACTCCTTCAGTTCCTTCAAGTTTTTGCTCCAATATCATATTCTTAATGTTCCAATAACCCTTAATGAAAAATTGCAGTTCCCTCACCTTGTCCCCTACCCTCTTACCCTGCTCTTATTTTTCCCACGGTACTTACACCATTTAATATGCTATAATATAATTTATCACATCTATTAACAATCTCTCCCACAAGAGCAGAGATTTCTGTGTATACAGATCTATCCTAAGCATCTACATCCCACATGTAACAGTCGCTCAACAAGTATCTGCTGAATGAAAGAAGGAAAAGTTCTTCTGATTTTTTTTGGTGGGGGGCAGTGCTGGGGATTGAACTCAGGGCCTTGCGCTTGCTAGGCAAGTGCTCTAAACACTGAACTAAATCCCTGACCCCTGATTTTTAATTATGTATTTATTTGTTGCCTACTTGCTTTGTGTCCTGTTGGTCCCACTGGTCACACCCTGCCTGGGGGCAGCACTGGGTCTGTTATAGTCATCCTGCACCTTCAGTGCTTGGCTGGCACACAGTGCACACTCGGTGCACATTCAGCAAGTTGCACACATGGCCACTACCACCTCAACTGCTTCTCAAGCTTCCCCTTGTGTTCCCATCACGGCTCTACTGAGCACTCACCTGTCCTGACAGACACTTCTACCCTCTCTTCTGTCAGGGGTGCCTGAAACCCCCACAGGCTGCACTCCATAGTACAGGCATCCAGGATCCATGATGTGCACTGGCAGGTGCAAAGGGGAAGAGGGAGGGAAGAGGAGATCAGGTCCGAAGTCACCGCAGACACTATCCCTCTCCTCAGCCCAGGATAACCACATACCGGTGCCTGTTGTGGGCCTGAGGGTAGAGGTGGGGGCAGGGGTGAGAGCAGTTGTCTGGGAGCTGTCTGGACCCCTAAGGAGAAATGTGTACTGGTTACTAAGACGAGGAGGAGGGGCTCCCCTCCTGCCCTGCTCCCCCAACCCCCTGCTCCTGCTCAGCATCAGATCCCTAGGGAACCAATCCTACTCACTTGTCCTGAGATGCCTGTCCCCCGCCTTTTAAATCCAGGCCAAAGTAGATGGCATTAGGCATCATTTCCATGGTATTTGAGGTTGATAGCTGCTCAGTAGAGGGTGCAGGAAGAGGAGGAGACCTCAAGCTGGACTCTGAGCTTCTAGATGCTTCTGGAGCCCAGAAGGTTGGGCTCAGCCCAGGTCTCTGGGGGGCAGTTGGGCCACTGAGCCCACTAAACACAGTCCTGGGCTTCGGTATGGGCTTGGAGGGCTGGGATTGGAGGTCTGGACTAGGGGATGGCTCCATGGTACTATCCGATTTGGGATCCAGGGAGTCCTCTGCAGTGCCTGCCTGCAGCAGGCGCAGGATGCGTTTCCGGTGCCCTGTGGCGCTGATGCCCAACTGCCTCAGCTCCTCATGCCCCAGGCCTTGGGCTGCACCTGCTGTAGCCAGGCCATGCTGCCGGAACGTGTCTGCATACTGCTCCAGATGTACCTTGGCCAGCCACACAGCGATGTCCAGGTCCTGAGGGGCAGCCATGGGGGCTCAGGCCATTGCTGGGGGGAGGGGCAGGGTGAAGGGAGGGCTCAGGTTGAGATTCCCCCTCCCTGCCACAAAGTCTGAGGCCTGGACGGGGTGTACCAGCCTCCAGTCTTCCTCCGAAGAATACACCAGAAGGCCTGCAATCTAGAGGCAGAGCCATCCTAGAATATTAGAAAGAACTTTCTCCTTACAAGAGAGACTCTGTGTACAGCTGAGGAAACAGGCCCAGGGAGGGGGAAGGGGCTTGCCCTAGGCTCACAGCAAGTGGTGCTAGTATTGGCCCCCAAGTGTCAGCAAGTGGTGCTAGTACTGACCCCTGTCTGGGTCAAAACTCTGCCCCTGCCTACTGCACATTCAACTGAGTAAGCTTGGGACAAAATGCTAGAACACTGCTGGCCAGAATAGGGTGGGAAGGTGGGGAGGCCAGGCCATTGATGTGGCCAGGTCCAGCTGTGGCATAAGGTGGGGCGAGGGGCAGGATAGGTAGGGGAAGGAGGTAAAGACCCCACTCCCACTGGTTTCCAGAGCCGAGATTCAGGCTGGACATCCTAATCCTGGTCGTTCCCAGTTCCTCCTCCCCTTCCACCTATTGTCTCTTCTCAGACTTCCTTCCTGTCCCTTTAGCCTGGCCACCCCTACATCCTGCCTGCTTTGGTCAAGCTGGCCAGAGGACTCTAACCAGTCCCAGTGTGTGGGGTCTGGGCCTGGACAGGCACCACTTTGGGAATAGGGCTAGGTGGAGAACTGGGCCACAGAGATGAGGGATCAGAGGCCAGTGGCAAACCAGGCTTTTCTCCATTCTCCACCCACCCTGCTATGTTTGCTTGTGTGCACCACACCCACACACGCCTGCTTTCCCCAAGCCTTCCTTTTCTGAGCCCACCATTTCTCTGCCCGTGCCCTTGGGCTCAGGTCCGTTGAGGCTCCGTCTCACTGGGCCAGCTTCCCCTGACTTATCTCTGTCCCCGCTGAGTTTTACCTCTGCCCAGTCCCTATCCCACTCTATCTTCATCTCTACCTCTAAATCCGTTTTTGTTCCTCTCCTTGTCCCGCCTTATTCTGCTCTCCGTCACTGCCTCAGTGTTCAATTCTAACCAGGTCTTAAGTGGTGCTATCTGTCTCTCTGACACCTCTGACCCTGGTTTCTGTCTGCCTGCACAGCTCTCTCCCTATTGCTCTCTGTTCTTGTTGCTCTCCTGCTCTGTCCCTGATTGTCCCGGCATCAGTTCTGGCCTCCCAGCCTCTCTCTGTCTGGGCCCTATCCCAGGCCAGGGCCAGGGCCAGGGCGCTGAGCCTCGGGGCCGGGGCCTGGGAGCCGGCCGAGCCCGGAGGTGCTCCTGGGGCTGGGGTGGTGGGGGCGGGCGGGGCAACTCGGGCTCCGGCGAGGGAGGGGGCAAGGAGGGAGGGGCGAATCGCGGCAGGAGGGACGGGGCAGGGGCGGCCGCCCACGCGGAAGGACGCGGGGAGCCCACGGGGGCCCCGGAGGAGGTGATGGGGTGGAGTCTGAGCGGCAGGGGCCCCGGGGCGCGGGGGTCCTCACCTCGCTGAGCGGCCGCGGTGCTCCCCGGTGCCTGCCGAGCGGTCCGAGCCCCGGTCTGGCCGTCGGCCCCGCCCCTGCCCCCGCCCCCGACGGCGCGCCCCGCCCCGCCCGCCGTGCCCTCCGCCGGGCCCCAGCCGCTCCTTGTGCAAGCGCCGGCCTTCAGGTGGTTTGGGCTCCTTACCCAAGCGCCGCGCTTATCTCAGGGGCTGCCAGGCTCTGCCCTCCTGAGCTGGAAAAGGACCAGGCACAGTCAGGGGCCGAGATAACTTTAAGGAGAGGGACAGAAAGGCCGGGACCAGAACAGAGATGAGGACAGAGTCGTTTGCAGCCACTCCAGTCCTGCCAGAGAAGAGGGGAAAGGGTCGGGGCCTGAGTACTCTGGGCATCTTCCCCGCGTCCAGCAGGATGGCTGGACCCTGGCATCCAGTTAGGTGGGGGCTGGAAGCTGGACATTCAGAAGTCGTGGACCGACACAGCAGTTCCGAGCCAAGGACCCTCTCTTCTCTCTGCATCCCTGGGATCTGGCCCCAGAACAGGCGCAGAGGCTCCTCGTCTGCCTCTGCTTCCCCAAGGGCCCTAAGTTTCTTCCAAAATACGAAGACCAAAGAGCGCCCTACTTCCAAACCAAGGTTAGGGGCTGCCTTTTTGGGGATAAGGCGCGTACAATGACTGAGCAAGCAGCCCTGAGCAAGTTGGTGGAGCAGGGGGAGCTGAGGAGAAAGGCGCCTCTCCCCTCCCCCATTCTGTCCGCAGGAGCCGGCCCAGAGCGGGTCCCCCAGGGCCAAGGCACTTCCCCTCAGAGCAGGGCCAGTGTAAACTGTGTGAGGTGTTGGGGGGTGGGGGGTGGCTGTGTTTTCCTGTTTGTATGAGAGGAAGTTGGCTGTGAGTCAGCAGCCAAAGGGACAGTTAGTAGCTAGGGGAAGACCCCTGCCTGGGAGAGTGTGGAGAAGTGTGTCCCCCGCCCCTGTCCCAGCTCAGGGAAGGACTGTCATCCTCAGCCTCCTGCAGCCCCGCTTCCCCAGGGTCTTCCCTTTGAGAAAAAGAATGATAGTAATTAATAATTAAAATGTCCATAATAATACCTGCCAATTATTGAGAGCTGCCTATGTTCCAGATCTTGTGCAGACATTGCTTTTGATTGCTTTGGCAAACTTCAATGAATCCTCACAATACCTTCATAAAATAGGGAATTTTATCACCTCCATTTTACAGATAAGGAGACAGGGAACATTAAATAATTTGCTTAAGGCCTGGCAGTTAGAAAATGGCCAACTCTCCAAGCCACCTACAGCCCTGGACAGGACCCTTGCAACAGGGGTCTGGGGAGGAGTAGCTGAGGAGGTGGTGAGAACGCTTCTCACAACTTTCAGCTACAGGGACTGAAATTGATCAAGGCCCTGCTGCTTCCCTCTGAAAGCATCAGTTCCTGCTCTGAGGCCAGCTTCCCACGGGAGCTCCAAGTCAACGGTGGAGCTCAGTAGAGATAGAAGGGCAGGCGCATTCCTGGGAGATACTCTGTGGGCTGACTTCCATTCAAGAATTTCCCTGACTACATGGTGGTCTAGGATGCTTCCTCCCAACTTTTCTTCCTTCCTGCTCTCCCTCTCAGCTCTCACAGCCCAGGCTGCCTTCCTCTCTCAGAGGCACCCCCCCATCAAATTCTAGCAGGTTTCATCCTGATTTGGCAGCTTCGGAAGAGAGCAGCAAAGGAAAGCCCAGGGCACTGGGCTTTGCAGAGATGGGTGCTGCAGGGTCCAGGTCAGAGTTGGAGCACTGAATCTTTTTGGTTCTGTGTTCCTTGTTGATAATCAAGTAAAACATATGGACCCTGTCTCCCAATGTTTTAAAATGCAGGTTGGGGATTTAGCTCAATGGTAGAGCACTTGCCTAGCAAGTGCAAACCCCTGAGTTCGATCCCCAACACACACACACACAAAACTTTTAAAATGCATAAAATAAAATATATAGGATTATAAAGGAAACCAATTGTATTGCAATAAAGTTACGAAACTTTTTAACATGATATAAAATATATGTGTTTTTTATTAATGCTTTAAATAAGATCCAGTGTTAGTTTGATACCACACATAATTTTCAAGTAGTGATGAGCATACATGATATTTCAAAAGATCTGCAGCACTGTATCATGATGTGAAGATACATATGATTTCTGTTGGCAACAAAGCCATAGTTACACTTAATATGATTGGTTTGTTGCTATTGTAATTAAAGGAACTATTAAGTTCTGCCTAGCCCTGCTAAAGATTAGTGGAAATAATGTAATTTGTTCCCTATCTAAGTTCATTGGGTCCAAGTTAATGACACCAGGCCAGAGGGTCAGGGCCGAGTCGTAGGGAGGGAGACCTGGCCTCCTCGCTCAGACCCCACTTCCTTCTCTAGCTTGATGACATGGAGTGGGTGGAGGCTTTTGGCCCTCAGGTTGTGTCTTCCTTCTTTCTTTCTCCCTGGCCCCCTTTCTGGGTTTCTCTCCATCTCTATTTCTCTGTTGCTCTGCCTGTGTGTTTCTCTGTGTTTTTCTCTGAGTTCAGTTGTCTTTCTTCCCTCTAAATCTCTTTGTGGTTTTCTCTGTGTGTTTATCTGTCTTCTGTCTGTCTAACTGTCTGTGCCTCAGTATCTGTCTGTTCTCTCTCTGTGGCCCCATAATCTGTCACCAAGGGGATAGGGCAGATTCGGGGGATCCCTCCAGCCAGGGGGACCTCAGGAGCAAAGAGAACCCTCAGAGTCTGTGGTCACTCACTGAGGTTGGAAGAGGGAGTGTCCCTGGGCTTCAGACTCTGGCCTGGGAGGCACAAGTCTTCCCCATTTCCATTTTTTGCTTTCTCCACATTTGCAAGGTCAGAAACAGATCATGATAGACATGAATGGGAGCAGGGCAGGGGTAGAGGCATCCAGAGGACAAAAGCCCTGGTGCCTCTGAGCCCACGTCTTGCCCCACACTCCTCTCCATGGAGCTGCAGTGTGGGGGACCAGATGGTAACACCTTCCCTGCCCACCTACACCACTCTGTGCAAGCACTGCCCAGGCCCCACGAGAGGTACAGGGACTGGAACCTGGCACGGAGCAGGACCGTAGCACATGGGCGCTCTGACCCCTCAGAGATGGGCAGAAGGCTCATGGAAGAGAGCTTGGGTTTCTGGAGCTTGACCTGGTTTCCGAATACTCAATGACAGGGGAGAGCATCTTCATGGGGTGCAGGGCTACAAGATGACTGGGGTAGGGGAGGGCTTGGGGTCTGAGCATGCTCACAACGGGTCCTGGAAGAGCTGAAGGCATCCCAGAGAAGGGGCAGGGGGAGCAGGACTGAGAGCCAACTGAGTGGGTGACTGGAATCCCTCAGAAGGACTTCTTCCCTGGAGGCCATCTGGGGTCTCTGCTCGCGGTCAGACCCTCACTACCCCACATCACCAGGGTCATCCTTGCAGCCAGGCTGGCTGAGAGAACGCTGTCACCACAGGGCTGGCCCCCGCTCTTCATCTAAGCTGAGCTGCTCTTCCTTTTGAGCTGCCCTCTGTGACTCCCTCAAGGCCTAGTAGATGATGAGGCTCTGTCCAAACTGCAGTCCTGGAAGGTCACAGACCTAGTTTACCTGGCTGGAGAGACTGCATATTGACTTTTGCTATCGGCTCTGCCTGCTCTGTGTAACCCGGATATAAACTGCAGGCCCACAGGACCGTCCGTGTATGCATGGAGTTGCGATAAAAAATACAGTACAGTGCAGAAACCGAAAAGAATACACAGGTTTCCCAAGTTTCATCTCTCAAAAGACTTCCTAACTTCTGTGTTTCTGTGTTTCTCACAAACCTCAGTCATCTGGCACTTCTCATCCCCCAATACCTTATCTCCCCAGAGCTTTTCCCAGAACCAGCCCTGTCTTCCTCCCATGCTCTTTATTGTGCGGTTTGAGTTGGCCTCTCTGGCATTTTGCAGGCACGAGGGAAGGAACATGTCATCAGTTCATTTCAAATCTTGACCCTAAAACATAAGACAAAAGGGACACTAGCGAGCAGCAGAAGGGACAGAACTAGTTGAAGGGAATTCTCCAACACTTCCCTCTACGTCTCTCTTTGTTTCCTACCCAGACAGTAGACTTCTGAGGCACAACCACTTTGGAAGCTACTTTGTTCACCAAAATGGTGGGACGTAGTAATCAAGAGTAGAGTCTTAAAAGCGGGTGTGGTGGCTCAAATTAGTAATTCTACCTACTCAGGAGGCTGAGCCAGGAGGATCAAAAGATCCTGTCTCAAAAAAAAAAAAAAAAAA